>MU858077.1:0-289040 GCA_033297075.1 Rhypophila decipiens | reverse complement strand
TACATACCATTTACTTGATTGGATCTTCCAATCAAGTCTAGTTGCTCTTTTGGGCTATGTTACGTAGTGGTGTGGTATGTCACGATCGTTACATAATACAATAATTATAATGTACTATACTACTATATAATATAGTCTAAAAAATAACTATACTAGATTAGAAAATCTAATTAAGCAAAAAATATATAAAGTAGTTATTCCTTTATATAATCTTTATAGAACTTTAATATTAAAATTATTGATGCAGGGAAAGAGATGTAACACCCAGAGCTAGACTCCCCGGAAGACAGGAGCCTCGGAATGATCGGAAGGATCCAAGAGGTGGTTCGACGGCTATGTAAGCTACGATGACCTCATCGCCGTCAATAGCCGACGGCGAGACAAGCTACGATGACCTCACCGCCGTCAATAGCCGACGACGAGATGAGCTACGATGACCTCACCGCCGTCAATAATCGACGGCGCAGATCATCCTCAGGAGGATTAAGTAGACTGGCCTCCGGCCGATGAGAGGACGGAGAGACAGGCTTCAATACATTGGTGCGCGGACACCTAACACCGCAACAACACTTGTTCATCTGTGACCCTTGCCAACTATAGCGCATTCTGCGTTACAAAAGAAGCTCGTTGATTGAGTCTATTTTACTGTATCATGTAGTGGATTGAGATGGTTCTAGAATCGAGAGAGCTAGCTGTGACGGGCTGGGCCCTGTGAGGGCCTCGGCAACCCTCGGCCGTGGCACCGAGAATGGTGGGGCAGAGCCCCACCAGCGACCCTTGATGAAGCTATTCCCACTCTGTGCGTCGAAGTCTCCAGAACCTTCTATCCCTCTCTAATCGAACTGACACCATCATGTATATAGGATGGGCGAAGCCCATCAGACCTCTTTTCTCGTCTCTTCTTTCTCCTTCAAGTTTCGCGTTTTCGTTGTGAACGCTTAGCTAGTTGCAATACACTACCTTAGCCCATTACACTAGCCGAATCAAGCCATTTGACTGGATCCGGCTGATCTTATCGATAACATTGCCATCAAAGCTACGGCTGACCAAGCTACAAATGACGTCATCCGCCAAACAGAAATTCCCTCATTAATTATAAACTTATTATATTTATATTATATTATAAAATACTAGATTTAACTTTTAATTAATAAAAGGTAATTAATTAATAGGACTTAAATTTAATATATAACGTTATTTAATTTCAATATTTATAATAATTGTCACGGCCATCGGTTCAGAGCGTGGTAGCTGTTCAATTGGCACTACGAACGAAGATTCTACTCTGAAGAGAAGAGGAGAAGGGAAGAATGAAACGCGTCTGCGACGCGCTTGTCATAATGTGTCTTCCAAGGTTAGGGTTACAGTACCTAACCCGCTTCTGTACCAGTCGGCTCGTTACAATAATGATAATAATAATAATAATACAGTGACGGCGAGCGCTCTGCAATTCAATGGTTATATACCCATTCAGCACACCGCCATTACTGATGCAATGGTGAACGATTCGACCAAATAAACACAAGTTAAGGCACAACGAACTGTGCGCTGTATAAGAGAGGAGAGGGCTCTGAATTACAATAACTATTGTACAAGAGATCTGCTGCTCTGCCTGTCATGGCTGCCACACTCTGAAGTCCACAAAGTGCCACTCGGAGTTGACCACTTACAGTTCCACACAGAGCTGAAAAGCAGAGAAAGAATACAGGCCTTACTTATAGTTGTAGGCCTACATTCCAGAGCATTCCAAAGGAAAGAAACACTAGAATACAAAAGGAAAGAGCTACATTCCAGAGGGCTCTGTGGGGTTGACCCCTGAGGGTTCACGGGGCAACGGCCATTCCACAACTGGACAAGTCTGGCGCATAGGAACTTACCCTATAACGGAAAGTACCCTGTACCATGCCACCGCACTGCAATGGCATCAAATTCAACAATAGTACTATAAATAAATAATAAAACTCTATAATAAATACTTTCTATAATTTTAATTAGGCTAAGACTATTTAGGTTTATTAAGTCTAAGCTTAATTAAACTAATATTAATAGACTAATTAATCTCGTCTATTAAGAGAAAATAGTATAAGGATTATTATCTTTAAGTTTATAGTTTATATATAGAGTTTAGACTTAGGAATAAGTATAGATATAAGTAATATAGTTTTATATTAAGACTATAAAAAACTAAGAATAAAGTTTTTATTATTATTAAGAAAATAGATATTAAGTCTAAGCTTAATTAAGCTAGTACTAATAGACTAAGTAATCTCGTCTATTGTAACGCCAGTGACATACCACACCACTGAGCCACAACCCCACAAAAAGGCACGATTCTAGAACGGAAGAATCTGATCTAGAATAGGTATGTATAGTATATGTAACAGCTGTAATAGTACGATCGTGACATCTATTAGGATAGAATAGTATAAAGATTATATAGAAGAATAACTACTTTATATACCTTTATATATCCTATATATACTATTTACTTAATTAGATCTTCTAATCTAGTATAGTTATTTTTTTAAACTATATTATATAGTAGTATAGTATATATAATTATTATACGTACTATAAACTAGAAAATATTAGTATACTAGTAAGTTTAATAGCTTTTTAGGCTAGAAGATTATTATATAAACTTATAAACAAAAAGATCTAAAAAAAATATTTACTTAAGAATTTATTATAATACTAGTCCTTAAATCTAAAAAGAATAGAATATTATTATATAAAGAGAGGAAGAACTATCTATAAGGGGATAGGACCCCTATATATACATAGGATTCTAATACTATAATAGAATTAAAGTAACTAATAACTAATATCTTAAATAATAAATTCAATCTATATCTCTAACTAATAATCTTGCCTTAGTCCAGGGTCCCAGCAAGTGCAACACAACTAAACCTCAGATCCTCACCCTCCCGCTCCAAAAACTTCAACGGCCCCAATGAAAGGGCATTCGGACTAAGAACATCCTCCTCCTTACCCAGCCATCCCCTCTTAAGCGGCCCCTTCCTGCGTCCATCTAACTCCCACAGCGTCCCGTCCTCAGTCTTGACAAAGCACACATAATGCAAATCCACATCATCCGTAGCCTGCGGCGGCCCCGTCGCGCCCTGCGTAGCCGCCTCCTTATGCGCTTTAGCCAGACTAGAATCCTGCTCAAGCAACTTGCTCCGTTCGACCGGGCCAAGATCCACCGCCTTTTTGAGTAATTTATCCAGATCAGAACCCTCCTCTACAAAATTCCGCGCGGGGCCGTTGGCGGACGCGTGTAGCAGGCCCATTAGACCGCAGGCGTTGCGGATGGTCTGTTTGAACCATAAGACGGGCTCGTCGGGACCTTGTCCTGTGTAAGGCTCGAGGAGGGAGTCTTCCGAAAGCCGGTGGGATTCGTAGGTCGCGCTGACGGGGAAGACAAGCAGAACCCCGAGGGCCGGGCGGGGGATGAAGGATAGGAGGACTGGGTCTGTCAGGCTGTAGACGTCGTGGATTGACAGGGCGGGCGAGACGCCGAGGTTGTGGATCAGGGATGTCATGAGTTCTGGGTTGGCTTCGAGGGGGATAAAGGCTGGTGCTGAGGTTGGTGCGTCAGCAGCTGTATGGGGTGGGGCGCCGCCGTGCGTGCCTATGGAGGTTGAGGCCATTGTGATTTTTGTATTTGGGGATGGTGGTGGTGTTGGTGAAAGTCTCTTGTTAGCAAGGCGGAAGTAGGGCGGTCGTCAGCACTCCGTCGACTTCGGTGAGCTTTATAGGAGGGACGATGACTGGAGGAGGTGACTGGTGGAGGTAAGGTTGTGTTGTCCGTTGCTTTCTCTTTGCATTCAGTATTTGTACTTGGCTGCCAGCGAGGGAAGAGTTAACTTATTGATATCGATGTGGAAGTCGCGAATGCAGTTGATTGGTCTGATGTGTTCTTCTTATCACATGCGCGGGGGAACAACCGCCGTCAAGACACAAGAAAGTGCAGGGACAAGGTAAACTGAGATGGAAAGGGAGCTTGCGCGAACCTCTTTCCGAAAAGGAGGCACTTACCAGCTGTCGAAAATCGTTCAAGTATAATGGATTCTGAAAACGAGAGCCGTGAAGGCTGCTTGAAGTCGGCGATGAGGGGGGAGTTTTTGACAATGACCTTACGGGTTAGTAAACCTCTGAATCTGATGACCTCATCACACCAGCCTGCCGATACCCCACCCGACTCGGTCCGGGGATCTGACACGCCCAGGCCGTCGCGGATCGTTAGTCAGTACCATCGGTCCTTACCCCTGCAGATGGTGGAAATAATCCTGCCACTACTCAGAAGACCCGCTCAATTGAACGACTGTGAGCGACATCTCAAGTAGATGACCTCGACGCGCGTTTTTAAAACATTTTTCAGTCGCGAAGATGGCGGTAGGGATTGCTGGTAACAATCGCCATGCCGCTGACGAGGAAGCACGAGCCGAAGTTGATGTTTTGAATTCACGCCTCGAGAAGACGACGCAATTGACCAAAAAGATCCAAGCCTGTCTTGGGCGTCTCGAAGCTACGGGGAAGAGCGTGCGCGATGTCGCTGGACCTCTTAATGGCGAAACTAAGAAGCTTCAAGTACTCGGACACAGCAAGACACCCCCCCTTCAATTGAAATGTCTCCTTTGGCGAGCGCTCCATGACTAATCCAGTCGCTCCATAGATATCGACCACGTCCTCTCTGCGATCGAGCGCCTTCGTCAGCCCGTTGACAGCAAAAATGACGAGGAGCAGACGATTCGGATGGGGCCGGACAAGGCTGGTCTCACCAACTACCTGGCCTCCATCAAACGCTTGACGAAAGCCGTGAATGATATGAAGGCCTCCAACCTTCGATCTACACAACAGACCGTCGCCGACCTACAACGACTTATAAAACTCGGCAATTCTCAACTCGAGAGTTCTTTTGACAGGATTCTACGAGCCGAGACTCCGCGATCCATCGAACCGCTCCATTACATCACAAAAAACCAACAATTTCCCCTCCTTTCGCAGGACAAGATCAATAGGTTAGGGCTGATGAACTCGTATATTTCCGGAGCCTCACGCCAGGCGGGAACGGAGCCACCAGTTGCTCAAATTTATGCCGAAGTTCGGTCGCAATATCTCGCCGCATCCCTGGCAAACTTGGCTGCAGCGAGCACAAACACGGCCAAAAAGCAGAACCCAGATGCGATATACCGAGCGGGGGCGAGTGGCATCGGTACTTATGCCCAAGCGATGGAGGGGCTCTTTCTTGCCGAATATGAGAATATTTGCATCATCTTTGTACGAGAAGAATGGGGACCGGTGCTCCAGGCGACCTGTCAAACCGCACTGGTGGAACTGAGCAGGACCCTGCGAGAGCTGAATAACCATATCAAAGCTCACATCAATACGGACTGCTATCTGGCATACGAGATTGTAGAGATCATATCGGGCCTTTCCAATAATCTCGAGAGCCGTACAGGTGAGCTGAAAAGCTCGCTTGCGGCGTGTCTCAAGCCTGTTCGGGAGACGGCTAAAGCGTCGCTTGCGGAGCTGCTCGAGGAGACCAAGCGCAAAGCCTCGGGGCTGCAGTCGCTGCCAGCGGATGGATCGCCTGTCCCAATAATATCCGACACAATGCAGAGACTGCAGTCTATGGTGGGCTTTTTGCGGCCCATTTCCAGTATCATGGTATCCCTTGGGCACGGTGGCTGGAACTCCCCGGGCTCGTCCAGAGGCGGGAATGATGCAATTCCCAGTCTCTCCTCATTCGACATTGGCGCCGATGGCAAAGAAATATTTGCCCATTATTGCGCCGACACGGTCGAAGGGCTTATGGTGTCACTGGAGTCACGTGCCAAGGTGCTTTTGGCAAAGAGGCCTACTATTGGCGTGTTTCTCGCCAACAGCGTCACCATTATTGAGCGAATGATCATAGACTCGGACCTCCAGCCGCTCATGGAATCGCGAATCCAAATTCTCGAGCAGTGGCGGAAGAAGGCCTCGGCCCTGTACGTACAGGAAACATGCAGGAACCTCAGCGTTCATCTGATGGACGTAATCCACACGAGCCGAGGGCAGCGTCCCACTTCGGGGCAAGGTGCCGTGGACTCGGCTTCCATCATGAAGGGGCTCAGCTCCAAGGACAAGGAGAACATCAAGGCCAAGTTCTTGGCCTTCAATCAGGGCTTTGACGAGATGGTCAAAACCCACAAGCAGTACAGCATGGAGCGCGAGGTGCGCCAGAGGTTCGCCAAGGGCATGCAGTCCGTGATCGAGCCCATGTACGGCCGCTTCTGGGACCGATACCACGAGATCGACAAGGGGAAAGGAAAATACGTCAAGTACGACAAGTCATCAATCGCCGCTATTTTCCTGACTCTATACTAGTACACGTAATGGGCTATGTATCATCCCCTGGATAAGGGACAAACAATAGGACGGACATGGGGTAACAAGCAGCAAGTGTCGGACCACAATTGCGTCAGCGATGTGATGATACCAAGGCGCGTTATTCAACCCTTGTACGATGGTGTATTCACTCCGCATTCTTGTGTGTATGCAGTCCGAGTCTTTACCAAGTGTTGTCGGTTTGGTGAAACCAGAGGCGGGGAGGTTGATTGTTTCCCCGCGGCTTCTCACACTCGTTACCCATGCGGAACGAAAGGGCGGGAATGATCTTTGATGTTTATCAATGCTCGTAGCTTGTTGCTGCAGACCAGCACGTTGATTGCATGAAACGAGGTTGCGTGCGGAATGATACTACTTTTAGGAAAAGATGCATGGCGTTTCGGGAACATCACTGGCTTGGGGGGTATTACATTCCGTATTTAATAGGCGGGAAGGACAGTTCCCTAGCCGGTTAGTACTATTCTAAGAAGGTGCAAAGTATAAAAATAGCAAGTATGAGCTATGTTTATGCTGCTTTAAGAGAATCCCGAACTCCGATGAATAAATTTCGAGTCTTATACGGAGAGACCACCAATGTCCTGTCCCTTGTACAACTAACATCCGAGCAGTGCCCTTGCTCCCGTAGCTCCTAACGCTACAACAGCATATCGCCGTGCCTAGCCCTGAACTGGTGTAAACGATGATAAACAGAGAGCCCTGCCTGACGCAATGCTCAAGAAAAAGATGTATCCCCCATCCAGAGCCCAAAGCAACACCGGCAGCCACGGAGAAATACCAAAGCACATAGGTCGCCGATAAGATCCACTATGAGAGAGCCCAGTGACCGAATGTCATGAAGAACGCCAAGAAAGTAAAAGGAACCTTGTCGTGAAAAAACAACGGTGGGTGGCACGGTTGCTATAGATAATTGTGAGGAGAGTGAATCTCAACGAAAGCGTCCGGCCGCTTATAGCCGCTTTAGCCTTGCATGCAGGGCATTGGAATTGCAGGTGTCTCAAACACGCCACAAGCCCCAGATGTTTGGTGGCTCATATATATGGTAAAAGTCCCGAGAAGACAATATCCGACTGAAAGGTTGAGATATAGACGGAGATGGTTGAGTAGGCCAACTGCTGCTGGCCGGTGGGCAAGAGCAAAGAAGAACAAGCTGGAATTTGCGCTAAGGATTGGCAGAACATCGAAACCAGAAGTGTGAACTTTTCAAACCGGTATATTTGGAGATCGACAAGAGGTCGTGGTGCAACATGGAGATCAGACGCCATATCAGTATGCCATCTCGAGACTCCACAGCTTGACCGGCGAGGGGGCGGCTCCTTGTCGCAGTGTTGAGGTTAGGGAGCAAGTCGGACGTGGAGAGGTGTGCATGTGGTCAAGGGATTCATTTCATGCAGTCATTCCGATTTGGCGGGACAGGCATAAAGTTGATTTTGATATCACTTCAGTAAGGGCAACGCGCACAATGAGAGTTCCCTGGGCAATAGTCATGGGTGCCGAAATCGATGGCTCTGCAACAAAAGGAGCAGCAGTGGTTGACCAGAGGCTGGTGTTCCTTGACGGCCATGTTGTCCAAGACCTTGGCGAGATGTGGGGAGAAAGATGGTTCAAGAGTTGTTTGGGGAGGGGAAGATGATGCCGATGACTCGCGGAAGAGTGCCGAAGCAAGGTCGGAGGGTGCCAGAACTGATGAGCGATCAAGGAAGTACGAAGCCGCAAGACAAAGTATGTCTTGATAGGAGTAACAGTGGAGAGTGCTTGGGTTGGACTCGGATGTTGCCAGTATGGAGGATGAGGTCAAGTATGAAGTTAGAGTTCAAGATGTGAGCAGGTGATGAGTTGGGTGCTTCTACTACGAGGAAGGGTGCAAAGGGACCGAGGGTGGGAGGCTCCTTATATATTTGGCTCTCAGCTGGGAAGGAAGGCGTCGTTGCCCTTGGTGGCTTAAGTTGCGGGAGAAGTGAAGGAACAATCTGCAAGCAGACGAGAGGCGATCCGATCCGGCTCGCTTGTGTTCACCGCCGAAAAGGGAAATGAGAAACAGTGGGGTGTGAGAAAAAGGGATTGACATCGGGAGAAACACCGCCATGGGCATGACACGGCGACGGGAGACGGGAGCCAGGTAACGGTCTGTCAAAGAAATCAGGCAACTAGAATACCAGCAACTCAGTAAGGTACTGCACTTCTCCACTAAGCTGTGCAACACGGTACCTGACAAACCAGGGGACAGGGTAAGAACCATCCCATTGTCGTGATTTCTGGTGCCCCTTGTTGATGGACAAGGTCCGGATGCATGGTTCTCTCATCACACTCGTGCAGGTCTTGTTCTCTACCCACCTCGATATCCTTACCGGGGACCGTACTGTACATCTGACGCAACAATGGGGCCATGTTCCGCCCGCGAGTCTACAACGGTGAAGGCGGGAAATGAAGAAAAAAGGGTTTCTCTCTTCTTTCCTGGCTGATGGTTGGAGAGAGTGACGCAAGACGTTTTGAAGTTGTTGCTTGTGGGGGAAAACGGCTCCAGGGGGAGGCGAACATCCCGAGCGATAGAGCGGTACAATAGAATGTGAACTGAAATTTGGTGTAATTACGCGTCCTATACGGATACAGCAAGATGCCAGACAAAAACAAACCATGAGTTTTCCTCTCCAAGTAGTGTGGGGACTTGTTTTGGTGCCCTTGGGACGTATGCTTTCACTACCTCGTGGCTTTCCGCTAATCATCAGACCCTGCCAAGGGTCTTGTAAAGATCGTCTGGATATCCGGCATAGCAAGTTCAATGGATAGAATTTTCTTCCCCTGATTAAAGAGCACAACCACGTGTGTTATCCGACTTGCTCGGCAAAGATAGTACATGTAGCTTGGTAAGATTCGCACTAGCCGTATTACAGGGTACTTGGTGAGTAGTGACCCATTCGCTATCAGTACGGGGATAGGAACTTGATAACCCGGCTGTCCGGAACTACGGATACTCCATGAAGCTTGGTTCCCGCCCATTGCCGCACTTCCTTCCTTTCCAGTTCCATTCCCACCGTATCATATCACCGAGGGTATTATTCCTTGGTAGTAGGAGCGAAGTGCATCTGTGAGTCAACCGACAACTGTATGGCGGCGTGCAAATACACTGGCCTGCCTACTGGCCTGCCACCTTCGGCAGCCGCCCCTCGAGGACCTTGGCTTTGGTTCATTCGTCTCCTTTCTGTGCTGCAGGTGACAACAACCAACCCGACTGTTCACTCCGCACTGCGAAACCAATCAGTTCACGATGGCTTCATTCTCCGGGACCCGGGGGTCACAGCGACCGGATAAGGCAAAAATGGGAATCCTGACCTGCAGCACTCTTCTTCCTTCCTTCCAGATTGCTCACGCATGATGCCTTTATCTAACGTGGGGGACCCATTCATGGATTGTCGCACCCAGTCCTATCACGAGTTTATTTTGGGAAGGAAGTCGCGGATAACACTAAGTTCTTTCCTCTTTCCTCGGTTCCGTTTCACCCCACCTCCTATGATCCCAATCGTCGTAGGAGTAGCCGGTGGAGAGTTGCAACCATCCTCTTCCCCTCTCTCAGTCTCTCCTCTCGGTACATGGCAAATTCATAACTTGGCCGATTTCTTCATCTACACGAACCACACATCCATCCCAAATCTCAAAGCGAATACGGATGTCAGTCAGCTGCGCCGTCTGCACTCGATATATCACCTACTTACTGTAGGCTGATGCACTCCGCAGTTCAGGGTGTGGCCCTGCGGCATCGTGCCCTCCATCAACAGTTGTGTGTGCCAGGGCTGCATTGGTATTGGCCGATATCTCGAATCTTACATGCCTGACTGCAGATCCACGATATACGGTAAGTCAAGACACAGGAACACTGTCCAGGTCGACATGGGAAGTCCTCCTCGGGTACGAAGTCCCAGCCTTGATCGACGGAGGCCTGAGGGCTGAGGGCTGAGGGCTGAGGGCTGAGGGCTGAGGGCTGAGGGGCTTGCGAGACTGTTTGATCGAGGATAACTGACTGCCTCCAGTCCTTCATCAAGGTGAGTAGACGGATTCCTGACTTCTCGCATCTGTCCGTCCTGAACCAAGATTCTTCAAAGTACCCAAAGCATCCCGTCTTTGTCTAGCAAGGTTAGTTCCCTTGGTAGACGACGTTATTTTCACTACCCACCCCGGACGTGGTACCCAATACGGCAACTGTGTTTGCCAGCAGAAGGTTGGTACCGTACCTTATATCGAGGAGCATTTGGATGAGATTTTGGGTGCTAATTAAACAGGAGACTTGATTAATTAGGGATGAGGAGTTACTCTGAACTGGTGAGGATGAGTGTGACGGCTGGCTGGCTGGTTGGAGAGATGGACGGATGACTTTGATATAGATACTCTTCCTAATCACTCTGTGGTCCAGGTGCACTGGAAAATGGTGGTGCCCATATCAACAAAATATCTAACTAACCGACAAACAAAATCCTGAAATGTTACGAGTGGTTGTTTTACTTTTCGTTCTGCATGACATTCACCAAACTGCCGACATACGGCTGAATCTCGACGATAAACTCATCCCCATCATGCAGCAACTCCTGAGGCTTCTTGGCAAACCCGACACCGGCGGGAGTGCCCGTGATGATGACGGTTCCCCTGGGGAGCGTGGTGCCCTGCGAAAGGAAGCTGACGATTTGTTGGACCGAGAAGATCAGGTCCGTCAACGGACTATCCTGCAAGACCTTGCCATTCTTCAGGCCCCTAAGCCTCAACTTGCCCACGTCGGGAATCAGCTCCTTGGACACGAGCACCGGGCCGATGGGACAGGCGCCGTCGAACCCCTTGGAGTAGCACCATTGGGTCTGGGCGAACTGGGACGCTCGGCTCGAGATGTCGTTGCTGGCCGTGTATCCGAGGACGTAGTCCAATGCGTCGGCCTCGGAGACGTTCTTGGCTTCTTTGCCCAGGACGATAGCCAGCTCGGACTCGTAGTCGGCCGAGTCGCTCGCGATGGTGTGCTTGGGGATGATGGTCGGTGCGGGCCAGGGGTCTGCCAGGCAGGTGTCTGGTTTGAGGAAGACGGTCGGGATATCAGGGATGGACATGCCCGCCTCTTCGGCGTGCCTCTTGTACTAATTACTCACTCTCCATGTTAGCAAGCTTCTCACTCGCTTCTTCCCAGCGGCAAAAGAAAAAGAAGAAGAAAACCGACATTCAACCCAATACAGCGAATAGTGCCGACCTCTTTCTTCGCAAGAGGGGCAAGGACCTTGCCAATGACAGCCGTCTCGCCCGTGGGATTGCCCGGCTCAAGCACGGAGTCACCGCTAAACAGGTTGACCGTAACATCCTCCCCCTTGCGGACAGCAGCGCCGACGTCAATTTTTTCATCGGTCGGCTCGCCGAGGAGGACCTTGTCGCTGCTTCCCCTGGGGACGAATCGGACGATACCTATTCCATCGAGTTAGCTGAGAATCCTGTCCCGCGCGCATGGATTGAGTATGTGCGAGCTTGGTAGCTAGCTAGCTGGTTATCCCCCCGTCTCTCTCAAGGCTTTTCCCTGTTCGTAGGTAGGCCGATTTTCTGTCCCCTGCCTGCAGCTCTCGACTTTCTCCGCCCAGTCCGGTCCATGTTATTCCGCCAGGACATGCCAGCTTAGCCGACGCTATCGAGACAAAAACTCACGTTTGAAAGGAGCCATCGTCAGCGTTGTTGTAGATATTCTTCTCCTAGCTTGTAACAAGAGTCTTCCCTCGTAGTTATCCCCGCGAGACGAAGCCGAAAATGAGGAGAACGATCGATCAACCAGGCGGGCTGAAAGAAGACAAGACTGTGAGCGTGACTGTGAGCATGTATCGAGAATCTTAATAGTAGCAGCACCAGCAGCAATCGAGCGATGCACAATCATGAGAGAGGCAAAAGAAGAGCTGGCGGGGAACACCAACAGGCAAGCGAGCGCCGGAAGTCAATCGAGCTTTTATAAGAGACGGAGCTCCCGTGTGTGGTACCTCAGGATTTCACCCCGTCATCAATCAGCCTATACGGGGCTATTTACTATGCGTGGTACATGTACCTAGGTATGTAGCTAGCGGCAGACTGTAGGCGTAATCATTTTCAACGGTCCGTTCAATTTGAGACCCTGATTACTCCAACAGAGAGAACACCCCTCACAAATGCCGACGATGGATAGCAAAAGCGGGTTAACATTGGAAGAAAGCTGTCCAGGTCACTGGTGAGAGAGCCTGCGTGCTTGTGGGCCCCGTTTCCCGGATCCCCCACATCCCCGCACACTCCGCAGCGGGGAAGCTGCTGCTGGAAGCTTCACCCCCCTCTTGCTCGAAAGCCATTCCTCGGAGTACCGCTCGGTATGTACAATGCACCACAGCAGCTCGATATTTAAAGCTTCCATGGCCGAACAGCTTCCCAATGGGCTTCCATTACTGAGGAATCCGTCAATGAATCAACCAGTCTTTGCAACAACGATCATACAAATCTCTCATCCCGTAAATCAACCACCATCCAGTCCGACACTCTTCCGTACCCAATACCAATCGCTGTGGAGCTGCCTCTCGGAGCCCAGATCTAGCCTCCAGTAGTGCGGGCCGCCAAGATCCCACCTTGTTGCTACGCCGCAACGCCCCTGAGATCATTGTTTGTTTATACGGATATCCCATACCGATACGTCCATGCTTTTTAACATTTTTCAACCCAGGCGGTGACGACTAGGGTCCTGAACTTCTTCTTGCAGCCAAAGGTCGGGCAGTGATAAAAGAAGGGCCTGGCATTGCCTGCAAGGACTTTGCCATCCCAGTCCGCTACATGCAACAGAAAGGAATTAGCCTCGTTGTCTTGTCGTGTTCAGACTTGCCTATCGCTCTTGTTTCTCCCTGAAGCAGGCGGAGTTGAGTCAATCAGAGAGTGGCTTACGCAGTTGGATAGTGAGTTTCTGGTACGGGTCCTTGAGCCTGATATGTCGGTACAGGCCAAAATGGTCGAGATGTCGCGCCTTTGGACACATTCCATACTCAAGGTGACCGCAGAGTTTTGATGCTGAGCCGAATCTCTTCTTGCAATAAGGACAGTCTGCTCCGTGGTCTGGAGCCTTCAGATAGTGCTGTTTTGAGGGAAAGAAGACGGGATCAGTACTTCTCCTGGAGCATAGTTGGATCAGGTCCACTCACTCCACGAAGCCCTCGCATTCCTCTGAATTCGAATTGCGCGTGACATTCTCTGCACTTGTATATGAGGCCATGGTCCTCTCGCAGATGCTGGAGAGTAGTGTTAGATTCTGTGTGAAGAATTGCGTGCAAAGGTATTTACAATGGCAGATTACTTGCTTTTCTCAAGGCCGTTTTGGAGGCACAAAAACGCTTGCAAATACCACATGGTACAAGACCCTGAGGCTTGGTTGCTTCTGACGCAGTAAGAGGTGTCTGGGTCACCGGTTGAGGAGGAACCTCTTTCAGGATGGCAGATGGGGCTTCTTGATCCTCTTCCTGGTGTGCCTCGGTCTCGTGCTCAACGCATTGGTCCTCGATAGGCCAACTGAGGTCGCAGAATTGGCACAGGTAAGGCCAGTGGTTTGCAGACTCCATGTGAGTGTCGACCTCGGCTTGAGATGCGAACCACTCGGGGCAGCGCGCGCATTCAAACTGTGGCTTGTCGTGTCCCGTCGCATCGCAGTGTTTGTCTCGAGCCTCCCAGCCTTGGGAGAAAGTCTGGGGGCATGCGCCGCAGCAAAAGTATTGCGCGCTGCTGGGCGCCGAGATGATCGCCATGAAGGATTGCAGACAAGATGTTGTATTTGTAGGTAGAGAGGAAAATATACTTGTATATTGGTGGAGAAGTGGTGATGATTGCATGTGGCGACTCTTTTTTCTTTCATTCGTGTGTGTTTCAAATAATTTGAGGATTGAAGTGAGTTTACGATGCGCACCCGGGGAAGAACTTACACGAGTGAAGAAGGCGTAAAGCGCTTGGAGAAAGGGAAGGAACGATGAGAGCAACCATTACAGCCATTGGCCAGCAATATAGAAATCACGAAGTTCACGGTAACGTTTACAGTCTCATCGCCAGGGTCAACAATCAACATCAACATCAACTTCCACCCCCCTAAACTCAAAATACATTGCCCATTCTTCGTCACAAAGCAACTGATCCACTCGCTCCTTTAAACGCATGTACGTTGAATGGAATCAATGCTGCAGAGTTCCTGTATGGACAGATTGAGAGCACTTACGGAGATGGTATAAAACGAAATATTGTAGCTGCTCGGCGCTGGAAAAGTTGACATCGAAAAGATGAACTGCCCTCTATTGCTGCTGACAAATCGCAGATTGAGAGATGTTCTTTTTGTGCGTCATTATAGAGGCAAATCAGGCATAACCATTTTCTTTTCTTTCGTAGAAACTCTATGGGTTACCAAAATGCTAATCACAGCAACCGTTGCCATGTTCCCCGCTGATTTGTTTACTTGACCCCTTTTAACCGCAAAGAAATTTGACAGTCCAGATACCTTGACCACTGCATCCACTCACAAACGATGAGCAAATAGTCAAGAATACAGTCTGCAAAAATAGAAGAAGAAAATGAACCAAAACTAGATCGCAGTCCCGTGCTCCAGAACCTCCTCGCTCTCGGGCGTCGTCTTGACTTCCGCACCCAACTTTTTCCCGGCCGAACCACAATCACACTGATACTCCTTTTTGAACTCGCCAACACCCATACCCTCGAGCTGCGTCAGCGCCTTCTTGGCAACAGCCATCTTTCCATATCGACTGCTCTCCGAAACCGAATGAGAGACTGTCTTCCCGTGGACCGTCAGCCCGCATACAACCCGGGGTGCTCCACTGTCATCCAACCCAAGTTCATCCTCCACGTTCTTCATCTCCGAGGCCAAAAGGCGCCACTCGGTGCAGCCAAACTTGGTCTGCATCATGTTCGTAAGAAATGTCACCGGGTGATTGTTCGCAAACGTGTCATAGAGCGCCATATTCTCAAAATAAGGTAGCACATTGATGTTGAAGAACTCCTGAACCGTGCCATAGTCGTACTCGCTGTCGACAAATATCGCGCCGATATAGGCCTCGACCACATCGGCGAGGACCTTGGGTGGCTTCTGGCAATTCACCCAAAAGTCCCGCGCGTAATCGTCTTCAGACTTCCCAGCAGCGACAGCCTCATCCTTTGCTTCTCTTTCAGCCTCCATGATCCTGCTCTCGTACTCCCGAATATTGTCCGCGATCACAGTCACTGACATGACTGACCGGTGAAAGCCCAGAGAAATTGCCAAGCAGCCGAGGAACTGATTCGAGACCATGGCCATCTTGTGCTCGGTGAGCCACTGGGGGTCTTTGCCGGGGAATCGGTGGTAGAGATAGTCGACGCAGGCCATATCATAGAGCGCATCACCGAGGAACTCGAGGCGTTCATAGCTCGGCACCGGCGCCAGCTCGCGAGGATACGTCGAGTGCTTGAATGCACACAGCACCAGGCGTGGATACTTGAACTTGTATCCCATTTGTTGATAGATTCGCTCTGCCAGGGCGGCTTGGAACGCATTCGATGGCGCTGTCTGCCACTCGGGGAGTGTGTACAATGCATAGTACTCCGAGTAGGCTTTCAAGTTGTGTAATTTATCCTTCACCATCACCGTGACTGCCTTTACAGCCAGATCAAGATTGCCTTCGCGTTGCGCCGTTAGGTAGGCAGCCCCAATCAGAGCCTCGCAGACGTCAGCAACTGTCTTGTCCCCAAGTGTATGCCGGAGAGTGAGGTCTGTCTTCTTTCCTTTTTTGAGCCTGAGTCCGTCTGGATACCATGTCCGGCCGTTGAATGCTGTCGAACGAACATACTCCTCTAGCTTCACCTCCAAGGCATTGTTGAACAGGTTTCTGTTGCAAATCAGCAACATGCGGGCAACGTGGCTCGCATACTCGTCGTTTCCGGGCCTTAGGCTATAGATGGAAATCGACGTGGCCATCTTGAGAAAAGAGTCTCCGAGAAACTCCAGTCGCTCATAGTTGTTGCCCATTCCTGCTTGGAAGTTGATTCTCTCGGCAGAATGGTCATCGGAGTTATCGCAGTCTTTGGTGACTGCCTCCAGGGCCAGATCCGGCCGAATGTGCAGGTCGAGAAGCATGCAAGCATCTAGCGCAATAAGAGTGGCCTCCATCCTGTGAATAATGGCCGGAAGATTGTATGCCATGGCAACTATATTTGATGATAGAGCCGAGATCTTGAAAGGCTCCAGGATCACGAAGCAATGCTTGGGCTCCATTTCTTCGTCCGAGACGTTATCATCCAAGAGGTTGCGGCGAATGGGCAGCATTTCGGCTTCCACGACAGGCTGGTTATCCCGAACCGACATACGAGCCCGTGACTTGGACCATAGACTGACGCTATAGTTGAGAATGTCGTGATTCTTGCACGTCCTCCATGCTCGATGGCGCGGGGGTACTATTCCATCAGGAACCGGATCCGTCGGCTTGAGATCGTAGCACCGCTTTCGCAAGAATAGCTTGCGTCCTCCGTCCCATGGATCTGCAACAAACTTGTCTTGGAAGAAGTCATCAGGCTCCTGAAACGTGTACTCAACTCTTTCGTTTGCTCGGACGAATTCGACCGTGACCCAGTCGACAATGTCATGCAGTTCCTCGACTGACGCAAAGTCAAACCCGTGATCTGCACGAGTCGGTGCGAAAAAGTAAGGGAGCTTGTCTGGAGTTGCGTCGTACTCCTTGCTGAAAACGTCCTCAAATACTCTTAGAGTGAACGCCAATAGTCCCTGAGCGGTCTCTTGGCTGACCGCGATTGGTTTCGGAAAGGCAATGCAGTGGACATGCGAGCACCGTCTCGTCCCATAGAATAACGGAAAGTCTGGTAGCTGAGCAACTGGCTCGCGAGTGAGCAACAAAAGTGGGCAAGAAGAATGCCACAAAGAGCCTGGGTTAGTCAGCGTCAGGACCGTGGCATATAGCTCATGCGGGAAGCCCAGCCTTGACCACAGGTTGGGCTTCATCCGCATCCCGTACTCACCCTTCTTCTTGGAGCTCAGGGCCAGGCGGGCATTCCGCATAGCCGGGAGCTGCTTGGTGAAGATGGGCTGAAGATGGTCGTCTAGGTATTTGCCGCCAACAAGCGCAAGGCACATCTCGAAGGCCGCTGAACACTTTGCTACGGCTTTGCTTCGAAAAACTCCGCCCAGTGCACTCCGGATGGGGGCATTGGAGGGCATTGTCACCTCACACTGGAACCCCCCCGCCACTGGACTGACTGAGTAGTCGGCAGATTGAGATGCCTCAGGCGGGTGAGGCAGAGATGCAACGAACCTGTCTAGGCAGACCAAGCTCTGTTTGAAATTGAGTTTGGCTCCCGTCTCTGGGACCGTATATTGTTTCTGACCCGTCTCCTTTCGCAGAAAGTAGTCCATGTTCAAGGTGTTGCCGTTGAGCTTCCGGTCAGCAGGCATTGCCTCGCAGAACTTGCGGAGAGCATTCTCGTTGACCTGGTTCTGCACAATCTTTCTGCGGTGAGCAAGATTGCCCTGCTCTACCATGTGAACATATATCGATTCCGCTTGGCGAGCTCGGCCGCGAGATTGAATGTATTGGATCAGCGTATCATAGAGGTCAAATCTGACGATCAAGTTGCAATCGGGTATGTCGAGACCCTCCTCGCCGACTGAGGTCGCAAAGATGCACTTCAGTTCGCCGCTCTTGAATTTGGAAATTGTCACCACTTGGTCTCGATAGCTGACTTTTGAGGAGTGGTACTCGGACTCGGTGCGCCCGCCCCCAACCAGTACGCCGACTTCGACACCGTGAATCTTGATCCCTGGCTGTTGGAGTAGATCAGCCAGTAGTCTGGCGGTGGTCCTCTGCTTGACAAACACGATGCATATTTCTGCAGCACCACCTGAGAACTGATCCCGGAGCACACTGATCAGTTTGATGACCTTGTCGGACAGGAATTCCTTGCTAAGAGCCGGTGTAGAAAAGTCGTGCTCGCAGACCATCTCATGGGCATCTCGAATCTGTCCCACCATATGATCGCGAATCTGGCCAATGACGGACTCCCCGAGGAGCGGAGTCTGGGTCTGGGCGGGCAGCTTCATTGTATCGTCGGGGGCGAACAGGAGTTGCCAGTACCTGTCCGCAGCCCAGCAACCCAGTTCAGCCGCTGTGGTCCTCGCATATTCGATATTCTTTCTGAACCGAGCGTTATTCGCCAGTTTCAAGACCAAAGACTGGTGGAGTGGTGTTGTCCAGTCTCTTGGCCTCGGGCCGTACTCAATCACGATTTCTCGCTTGGGCCTGCACAATGTCCGCTGCAAAAGCGCTGGATCGGCGACGGTGGCGATTTGACTATGGAGGAGGCCTTCTAGTTCCGCCGCAGCTTGCCTTGGGTCAACCTGAGAGTCCACTGGCGATGCTGTCATTCCTAGCAGGCGTGGCAGCTTCTCCCCAGCGTCCTTTGCCGCACTGTAGAAATCCTTGATGATGCGAGCGTATGGGTGGTTTTTCTTGGTGTGGTGGGCTTCATCGAACACTAGGAGGTTGATTTGGTCGATCCGAATGAAGGAGTGGTGGAGGCACGAATACAGGATCTCTGCGGTACAGACAACGGCCATGTTGTCCTCAAAGACCTGTGCCCAGAAGTCCTTGTGTGAGACAACAGAGTCCAACATTTCGCCACAGAACTTGGCCACGGGATAATCCAAATTGGATTTGAGCACCGCATGCTGCTGAAAAACCAAGGCTACCTTGTCGACAAGGAAGAAGGCGATCCGCTTTGGCTCTCCTCGAGCCCGGGCCTCGAGCTCATTCTGTATGGTCCAGCGCAAGAGGAGGGCGGCGATGAGAGTCTTGCCCGATCCGGTGTCAAGGACGGCGATGGTGTTGCGCTCTTTGGCGCGTTCAAAGAGCTCGAGCTGATACTCGCGGGGGCTGGTGATGATTTTTCTGTTTTCGAAGCCTCTGACGATTGAATTGGCCGACTGATAGACGTTGGTCACCTGCTTGGTGGAATCCTTGTCAAGGTTTTCTTGGTTGTCCTCGATCCATTGGTCCCAAGCAGCCATGGCAGCCCGCTTCTTCTCCGAAATCTTGCGCGGTTGCGGAGCTTCGTTGACCAGCCATCTCTTGACTCCCTCTTCTTCTCCGTCGTCGGCTTGGCCGTCATCGGATTCAGCATCGCCACCGCCGTCGAGGTGGAGGGGTTCCGTGGTTGAAGAGTGAGATGCAGAGAAGTCGAGGCCGTCAAGCTCCATCAAATCTGCCTGAACGCTGGGGGAGAGAGACAGCGCCATTTGCCCTTGGTCGACGAGAATTGACGTGGATGCTTTGGGAGGGGAAGAGGTTTTAGAAGAAGAAATAGTTGCAGATGGGGAAGAAGTCGTGGAGGAGCAGGAAGATTTGGAAGAGGAAGGTGCGGGGTCAGAAGTGAGAGTAGAGGTAGAAGTAAGTGGAAGAAGGAAGAGCAGAGTAAAACAAGTACCGAGTCAAATTTGGAAGAAGGGTAGGAAGGAGCGACGATGTCAGTTTCGTCCAATCTTGTTCCGTGGACTGAAAAGTGAGTGAAAGTTGGGAAGGAAGGACGGACCCAACTTGACTAGAGGCAAGTTGTTTGTGCTTGCAAGTGTCACAAACACTCGTTGACGGGACGAGACAGACCACTCGGCTCCATCTTGGGCTCAACCTGAACTGATGCATGAAGCAAACAAAAAGAAACCATGACTGGCCACAGAAAGGGAGGACAGGGGCAGAGAAGCGGAAGCATGCTCGTCCCAAGCCCGGTGGGCAGGCTGAGCCATGCTCGAAGTGGTCGGTTTAATGCTGTATAATGCTAAGTGCCATCTAAGTGCTATCAACGCCTCCCTGCAGATACTCACACCCCATTTTTACACCCGTATGTGTGCCGCCAGTCTGTAGTATCAGTGGAGCACTTGTCAGACTCGAGCCCACTGAAAGCAATCAGATTCAAGGCCCGGATATGTTCGGTCTGAGCTGGTCTGCATCTAGGGGCTCAGTCTGTTCAGCGTCCACGAAGCTTCACCCTGGGCGGGTCCATTGCCATCACCATGCACCCGATCGTAGACAAATCGATCATGCAACCGGTTTTGTCGTCCCTGCCAGAACTCGACTCGCTCGGGCACAATCCGCAGACCGCCCCAGAACTCGGGGACAGGAATCTGCTCGGTCCCCTCAAACCGTGACTCCGTTTCCTTCACCCAGCCTTCTAGCTGAGCCCGTCCGTCGTCTCCGTCGATTTCTGCCTTCGGCTGTAGAAACGCACTCTGCTGGCTCGACCATGCTCCGATCCGGCTCCCGCGGACTCTGGTGTCAAAATAAACCTGGCTCTCGGCGGCTGTAAGACGGACCGCCCGGCCTTCCACTCGCACCTGCCGTTCAAGTGGTTCCCACCAGAATACGAGCGACGCCCAAGGGTTGCCAGTGCTGGAGCCGTCTGCCGCGCCAAAGAGGTCGCGAGCTTTGCCGCTGGTCCCAAAATTGCTGTAAATGACAAATCCTTGCGCATCGAGCTCTTTCATGTACACCATTCGCGCCGACACGCGACCTGAGGGCAGTTGGGCGGTGGAGAGGGTACATGTTTCTGGATGAGAAACTCCGGACTCTGTGGCCGTTCTGAACCAGTCATGAAACTGGGCGATTGGGCTGGTTGGATTGAGATGATTTCTCCGGAGACCGCCTTCGCGTTCGGCTTTCAAGAATTGGGCAGCCTGGCTGGGCGTGTTGAGTCCAGAAGCTTCGGCACCTGGACTACCCGAAGGAGCAACTGTGACTGGGTGAGCAACGTGATCCATGCCCCGAAAATGATGAGAGAGAAGGTGCCGAGGATGGTGAGGAAAAGACAGTTGGTCAGGCTTTCTTGAGCTCAGTATTTAACGCAACAGCTCAAGGAAATGACGAAGATTATACGACATCCCAAGGGGCAACCAAGGACCAAGCTTAAAGGTAGACACTCCGTGTGCGAGAGAGGGGTACATAAGCGCCAGACTTACAAATAAGTTTGGCACCATCCTGGGGCGGGTGAAGTGCCATTCTTGCCGTTGTTGTCGCGAGCCTGTGTGTAATTTGAGAGGCAGAGGGCAGGCAGAGACGATGAGATCTCATCGACTGCCGATTGAGAAAGGGTTGATAATGCTGGTGGGAAATTTATGGCGATGTTCACGTGTGATAATTCATCAAATAGTTACAGCTATGCTTCAGTCAGTCGAGACAAGGCTTTGTGCTTCCGAAAATAAGGGCCTATTAATACTTTCTCTTGCTTATTCGCAATGACCTGACGGTGAATACTTAGTTACTTAGTTGACATGAAAGGCATAAATTGAACCATATCAGCGTCCCTATGGACGATGCCTGGTGTGTACCGCCGTTTGTATGGATCGGTATCCGTACGAGCGTACCACTGTCGGGTCGGGTGCAAGGACGACATCAGGAGATCCCCTCGGGTGGCCGGGGTTATCCGAGATCGCTGAGGTGCTAAGATAAGATAAAGGATGAGAGTTCTTATCGATAAGAACTTCAACACCCCTCCTCCTCTATCCCGCATCTGAATCCTTGTACATACAGAGCTCCTAGGGCCAACAACAGCAGGCTGTCTTCATAGTTTGAATAAGGAAGGGAAAAAAAAAATTTACACCACTTTTACAGGATTAAGAAATATGGACAACACAGACGAACCAAGATCTCTCAAACAGGTTTTCGCAGACGCCGAGACTAAACGGCTGTCTCTCGAGAACTCCACCGACACCACCTCCCAAAGCTACCTCGACACAGTATCCTCCGCGGTCCAAGGCTACAGAGACTGCCTAGGCTTTACAGAGAAGCTCTCGATATTCAGCCCAAACGAAACATTCGAAGACATTTCCACGTCCGACCTCCCATACCTACTCATAAGCTACTACCTCGCCGAGCTGACCCAAAAGCTCCCCTCGGGCCGCAACAACTCCCCGTCGGAGCGCAAGACCATCCTCGCCTCAGCAAGAGAGTCTTACGAACGATATCTCCACATAATAGACAGCTACGAGCTCCTATCCCCGCCGTACAAGAAACTGCTCGAAACCTACCATGGATCCCCCACCACCTTCAGCACAGTCTCTTCCGCCGACCCAGCCGCGCGACGAAACTCAAAAATGGCCAACTTCAAAGCCGAGAAAGAACTCCGCACCAAGCTAGACTTTCTCCGTCGCCAACCAGAATACGCCAGCTTCGACGACCCCAACGCGTCGGGGGGGCGAAGCGGCGCAGATGAAGAAGCCGTCCGTGATGTTTACCTAGCCAACATCAATTACACGACCCACATTACCTTCCAATCCCTCGAGAGCATGAACCGCGAGTTGGATATGCTGTCCATGGCCCCCGAACCTCTGCTTCCTTTTTCGAGACCTGAAAACAGCGACGACCCGCGCGATCGAGCGCGCGAGGAAGCCAACGAAGCTGCCAGGCTGGACATGCCACTGCGCCGGCTCCAGAGCGCCCTCGGCGGACCATTGCTAAGCAAGCAGGGGAAACCCCTCCAGCCATTTACTCTGGTCGGAAGCAGGCAAGAGCTTGCCAAGGGGGTCTTTCGTCCGGGCCATAACTTGCCTACCATGTCGATAGACGAGTATCTCGACGAAGAGCGTCGACGGGGTGGCATCATTGAGGGTGGTGGCGAGGCGAGTTGGCATCGCCCTGAGCCGGACGAGGATGATATTGCTAAGGCCGACGCGGAGACTATGAAGGCCCGCGCTTGGGATGAGTATGTCGAGGCTAATCCGAAGGGGAGCGGGAATACCCTCAATAGGGGTTAGTTAACATCGATGACCAGGGGATAAAAGGCAGGAGTATGTAGCGGTTATTATATCGGGCGAAACGGGCGGTTAGTATAATTAGCGCTTCCATATGGTCTATTTTGATCTTCTCAGGCATATCATGATCATTCTTCACTGAATGTGATTTTCGTCTGCTCTTAGCGTGGCCTACCAACTATCCTCGGAATAAACCCAGAGTCAGATATGAGTACTATACCTAGATAGTCCAAAAGTCCTCACAGATTCTCGGGCAGAAAACGGGCGTTCGATGGCGCCGTGTTTGTATTCCCATCGCATCTACAGCCTAACAATGCCCTTTCCTTTCCAGAAAGAGCCAACATCAAGTGCTTGCTTGGACCGCGTCCCTTGCCCTATTCTATAGAGTACCTTGAGATAGCTTCCAATCTCAGTTCCCAGTTGGTGTCGTAAACAAATTCCACCCATCGCCAAACTAACTTTCCATCCCACCATCATGATATGTCCCCACAAATACCGCCAAACACGTACGCGTTAGAGAAGGACAAACTGATTCCTCCACATTCCACAACTAAACGCCAAACAATTCTTTTCGCCTTGTTTTCCCCCCATTGTCCTTGTGTTACATTACCGCCTCAAACAAACCTCAATCGTACCATCAAATTCATGTACAAAGAAATCAAAACAAAGGTTGGAGAAATCCATTTTGTGGTGGTCCAGATTTCCTCCGTTTGGAGCAGACAACAGAATGCTGTCAACCAAATGCATGCAATCGTCGTCTGATCCATGCCATCATCTGAATTGTTGAGCAGAAAGAAGGAGCAAATAGACAGGGCGATAGAAAATAGGAGAGAGACAGTTTTCGGTGCTGATATCCCATAGCTAGTCCGCACCACTCAACGTGATGTCGCTCTCTGCGTCTGATAGGTCAAAGTCCCCCTCGATGTCATCCATCATGTCAAAGTCAAAGTCGCTGTTGTTGCCATTGTCGCGGCCTGCCGCAGCACCCTGCTGATCCGGTGCGGCTTCAGCCACGGAATCGCCATCGACCGTGAAACTGGCATTAGTGCTCTCGCCATCGTTCTCGACATAACTCGCTAATGCCTGACCAAGGGCCTGGTGGGCGGCTGGCTGGGCATACATGGCATCTGTATACTCCTCTTCATTCGCAGAGAACGCGTCAGACTCTCCCATCGCTGATCCCGCGGCAAGGATAATATTATGACCGCGGCCGGTGGTAATGCTCTGTTGCGCATCCACGCTCCTGGCAATGGTTACCGACTGGGTCTCCAAGTTATCTAGACCAAGGTCAGATGGCGCAAAAGTTGAAGGCCCGCCGCCCAATGTGGTGGTCGCATCTGTGGCGACCGTATAGCCCGTATGGTAGCCGGGTCCCGGTTCACTCGGTCCCATCTCGGCAGCGGGGATAGTGTCCTGAAAGACGCCACCAGTGCCGTCGTCAAGACCCTCCGCCCAGATAGGAAGGAAACGAAGCTCGTCATCGGCAAAGGTGAGGAGTAAATGGTCTGACAGGACAAGCGGAATTTGGGCCTCGCCCCTTGGGAGTATCATGCTGTCACAGAACCTCGACACCTCAAGGCTTACCTCTTTCCAAAAATAGCTTTGGTTGAAGTCGATACCTTCGCCTAGCAGACTCTGGGTGTGGGTTATGCGGGTGCGGTCAAGTCCAGGGATGACAAGATTGCAAGTGCTCGACAGGAGCTCTAGTCTGAGCAACCGATAGAATTCCGCCAAGAGCTGCTTGATGGACCGCCCCTTGTGGGTCCCATATTCGTGGCTTTGGTAATCACTTTGGTCCTTGAGGATTCTCCAAAAGAATGGCGTCATAATTCTCTGGTCTCGACTTAGGCTTTGATAGAGATCTTGTATCGGCGTTCTTCCCGCTGCAGGGAGGTAATGAGCTCTTTCGGCCTCGATCAGACGAGCCAAACGACCGTCAGGCATCTTATCATCCATGGCCCGTCGGAAACTTCTGTGGAAGGCTGCTGTAAGGGCCTCTACTAAGAGGTCAAAGGCGTCTCGGAGCTGTGCAGTTCCTTGTTGGTGAATAGGTGCCTTTAGTCGCATCAGCCTCCTCCATTCTTGCAGATCCCCAGGGATGCGGTCGAAGACGTTGTCTGATAGAAGCATATCTACACAACCCGTGACACGATCGACAAATGCCCGGGCTGCATAGTCAACGGGATCAGACGGGAAGTCTCCGTAATCGTCCCGGGGACGTCCAATCCAAGTATGTGCAGGACGGACTGGAGACGGAACAGGGGCCTTCAAGTCAACAGCCAGCTCGCTCACAAGGATCTTGAACGTTGTTATAAGGACTCCGGGGATCTGCAGCGCATGGGCAAGTTGAAAGGCCCTCTCGGGGGAAATCTCGGCGAACTTGGTGTTGGGCGGCGCAATCAGCCACTGCATAACGGGATCGACAACAATCTGCGGGACCTCGAGATGTATGGCGGTCTGAGCTATGGTCCACATGCGAGTGGCTGAGTTGAGCAGCAGGTCTCTGCCGTTGATTGCATGGAGAATGCGGATGATGGATACTCGGTGTCGGATAGGGCAGTAGTCGTCCACTTTGCGGAACTCTGGAATGTGCCTATCGTCCGAATCCCTGCTGTCTTCGAAAATGCCTGGCGTTGTTGAGTCGACTTCCCATTGGGCGTTGTCCATGAGGCAATAAGGATGCTTGCAACAGTCATCGTGGCCGAGTACGAGGCACGCACCGCTGGCTTTGTCGGCCAGGATCCGGTCCCCTGTGAGTTGTTCGTGGATTTTTGTTCCATCTGGCGCTTCGATGAGAACATCGTCTGGCAGATAATGGCCGGCAAGAAACCACAGTCTCACCATTCTCGGCAACCAGAGCGCAGCAGTCAAGTCTGCCAGCTCAGCACCCTCGGCCGGGGGGGTAAAATCAAGGACATATTCAATACCGGGTGGAAGTGTGGTGAAACCAAGAGTACGCCGGATCCGAGCCTGGGATCTTGGGCTGAACATGGCCTGGATCTTACTGGACCGAAGACTGACGAGCTTGTCGTGGTTCATCAGTATCTCTGTATCGTGCCATTTGCTGCCGTCACACGCCCGCGCCGGCCCAGCATCCGATGGAAACTTCACCACAGCAAGCACTGTGTTTCCGGGGCATTGGATTGGCGGTTGGAGGAGAGCCGCGATGTCCCTCAAGTGATTGTGGATGGCTTGCTGAACCACAAAGCTAGGTTCGCGAAACGCCGGAGCTGAAGGGCTGGCATTCTCCATTTTAGCAACAGCTCGATATCAGCCCGTCGTCTTGGGGGGAATCTGAGCTGTCGACGACTGTACTGTCTTCAAACTGCAGTTAGTTCGAGGGGAAATGGACGAAGGATCTTGGGCAAGGGGACTGGCAGCACCAAAGATGAAGATGAGGATGAGGAAATACCTAATGACTAGCAGCAAGATAAAAGTTTGGGAGGCTGACGGGTGGAGTTGTGGCTCAGTTACAGGCTTTCTTGTTTGCAGCAGTCGCAGCGGGGATGATGATGCGGGAGCGGAAAGAAGTGTATTTAGTACAGGTTGCTATGATCTATCTGTCGACAGCCCGGGTTTGACAGAAGACTGTAGATGAGATGAAACTCAACTTCCAACTTGCACACGGGAAGCAGCCGCACGTCAAGTGCAGACGGGGCTACGGGCAGTGCAGCCTGGATGCCTGTCAGCCTACTGGTGCAACGGTTGAGTGGAAGGTACCTCGTCAGTGAAGCTCCGCACTGGTTGGCTGCCTGGACCACCGTTTACAATCTTCTGGTAGCACGAGATTCTTCGTCGGCAGGAGCTTCTGCGTTGTCATCAGGTAGGTGAGGAAGGAGCCACGCACGGCACATCCAACGAGAACAGTAACAAGACGGGTATTAGTAACAAGGGCACGGGAATGAAGGGAAACATACAACTTGTCTAAACCTAGTAGATGTCCACGGAACTGTCTCAAGACACCTGTACGGTAATGAGGTTACACGAAATCTTCAGGGCTGAGACAGCCAGCACTAGCTAGGAGCAACATGGTGAAGACTCTCCCCGGAGCCTGTATTCAACTCTCAACTTTACGACAGCCAGGCCACAGAATGGCCTTTATCCTGGTGCCTCGGCGTGAACTTGGTTGTCATGGTTCTGATGGTTAATTGAAGACTTGAAGTTGCTGCCCGACATTGATATCGCCAGCGAGAGGCCTGCAGCTAAGTGCAGTGACGTACCTGCCCGCCAAGTATCTAGATCTTCTGGAACCATGATTTCTGCGGATCTCTGGCCGTTACCGAGCCGACTTCTTTGGTTCCGGCCAAAGAATAAAGTCGACTCGTACTCCGTATTTGAGTTCATCCAAGTTGCTCACAGGCACGAGATCGCGGTGGCAGAGCCCTTACAGACGCAACAGACCACAGCCAGAATACCCCGGTATGGATACCCCGGTATCTTCTTATGAACTCGCTAAAAACACTCGCGGTAACAACCCTATCAAGCCGAACTATAATTGATGCCATTTGGAGCGTGATGCTCGAGTATCCGTAGTTTGATAGTTGCCGATATGACACCGACACTCTGGCGTCTAAAGCGGGGTGAGTTGACAAGGAATCCCTTTGGCTTGCAAATTGTTGACAAGTCTCCACTCTACTTGCGGTACTTCGGATACAAACCCCTCGTCGCTTAATTCAATACTAACTGTGTGGTGCTGAAGACGATAAAGATGAGCCGCAAGTACCCCTAGGTACCCCTGGCTTTTCCACCTCTTTTAATTGGTGCTTGGCGTTTTGTCAACAATTTGCAAGCCAAGGGGATGGAAGCAGGCAAGGGAGCACGGAGTAGGGGTGTCGAAGAAATAGAACCCATAGTGTTATGCTACAGTAAGTTACTGTAACTTATACTGACTATTCGGTTTGTATCCGTAGGTCTAGTTTTATTGCGGGTCATCCCCCCAGGCCCACTAAAACTCTAAGTGCACGGACATTTTACCCACTGAATAATGACTAACGCCCACTATCCGTACACTGGGCTATATAAGAGTCTGTAGGAGCCGACACGTGACCCTGTAAGCTACAACGTAATTTTGTAGATTTACACGTAATGTCAGTTACACGTAAGTTTGCGTAAAATTCGTAATTTACCTATCTGTAACACGGAATGTTGCCCCACTCAGTCCTGCCCCTCCTGATTACAGCATTCCAC
Source organism: Rhypophila decipiens (assembly GCA_033297075.1). NCBI lineage: Eukaryota > Fungi > Ascomycota > Sordariomycetes > Sordariales > Naviculisporaceae > Rhypophila > Rhypophila decipiens. The sequence continues at coordinate 260,671 of MU858077.1, read as the reverse complement.
GGTAAGTTACGCATATGTAGTACGGAGTACTACTAGAAATACACTAGTAATACTACATAAGGTAACCCGTACCGTAGCGGTCGCGTGCCCTGACCTTATCCACGTCTCGAGTTTCTCGACATTAGGCGGCGGTGAAGGATGCGCAGATACGGTACGGCGTACATGTACCACCCACCCGCAACCAAACAACGCCGCATAGACGCTAAGAATCGGGGGAGCAAAGAGACCTCACCCGATCCATTGCGTGGCTTGGTTGGGGAATTCCCCTGCCTGAGCGGCTAGCTATAATGCGGATACACTCGACCAGATAACTTGTTGAGTGGAAAGGCAAGGATAGGTGGTCGGACTGTTTTGTGTTATTTCAACATCGTAGAGAGCTAGCTAGCTATCTTATCAAAGATTCTCTCCCTTAGTTCCTTCATTTCTTGGATAATCTCACCCACGATCTCTTATCTTGCAATCCGCAAGAAGAAATGAAGGGAATACTATCTATACTACAATAATATATTAGAATAATACCTATAATTAAAACGGTTCACCCTATATATATATTTTTTGGACACAGCTTTCACCCGTGAGACTCACATAGTCAAAGTCTCGTCGACCTCATATCTGTAAACAACCAACTACCCAACAGCCACAACGCAAGACAATGGACCACGCCCGCGGACCAGCAGCAACAGCTACGCCCTCAGCGGGGCTCTCCCAGCTCCGCCGATTTGTTTCGTAGGCATCCTCTCCCCTCCCAAGCTCATGTCTTGTCAAGCTAACCTTCTATGATAAAAGCCGCCGACCAACCCTCACAGCAGTAACCCTCGCCTTGGCCGGCCTAGGCCTCACATTCAAGTACATCTCCACCACGATACGACAAAACGAGCTCGCCCAGAAGCAATCCGCCCGCTCGAGCTTTTACGTCCCCGTTGAACGGAGCGGCGGGGGGATTTGAAACAACAAACATCAATATCCCGCCGGGGAACTTGAACCCTCGATACTCGGGGCAGGGACGGGACATGACATGAACATGCCCCCATGGAATACGGGGCCAGGTTTGTTGGGCACAACAGAAAGCTCATAGCTTTTTTTCATTGACGGTCTGCGAAGCTTACCCAGCTTGACTCAGCAGAGAGGTTAGGCTGAAAGACGTTGAACACACCTGGGCAAGAATGGAAGACCCCAGCTAGCTCGAGGTTAGTCAGTCGGATTTGGGAAAGAAACCGAGGAATCTTTATCTACCTACATACCTATATTGGATATCGAGGCAGCATGAGGAAACGGCTCTTCTCCGGTGTTGTTATTCGCCACCCCGGGAAAACAGTTGATTGACTGGACAAATGGCGTTTGTCTTGAATTCCATCAGCGGCGTCTGAAATAGGGTTCTAATCCAGATAGTGTACATATGTAAAGTGGGGGCATATAAACAAAGCATTCATCACAAGGGCCAGATATTTAACACAGATCATCGACAAAGGCCGTTGTCGCCCGTTCTCCCATTCATTCTCCGCTACATAGGCCCTAGCTAAGCCATCCCAATACTGGGGTCAAATTAACCAGCCAGTCGTACATGAACAAAGACATAAGAGCACATACAGCCGCCTACCTGCCTGCCTGCCAGACATGAAGGAACAGAAAAGGAACAATTGCGAGAGAAAGATAGCCCACCAAATACAGTAATGAACGATCGAGTAAACGCCTGCCCATGCATAGGTTCCAGAGAGGAAAAAGAGAAAATAACAGAAGACCGTATGAATAACAGCCGTCCAAGATGCCAGACCACCGGAAAAGAGCAAATGAGAAGAGAGGAAGAAGCCCAGGTCCAAAGATGCAAGTGATAAAGCACAGCAACCACAGCACCACAACATGAGAACCAACAAGAAATCAACATGCAACAACTCTCCACCGCCATACCAGAGCAAATCAGAAAGAACTCGCAAGCCCACTGGCGGCATCTTGCCTGGAATTAGACGGAGACGACCACACAAAGTCAACATGCTCACCACGGTCATCATCCTCCTCCTCCTCCTCGCCTCCAGAGCTCGCCTCCCTGTCGCTGACAGCCTTTTCCTTTCCCTTCCATTTGCTCTTCTGCTCGTTAACTTCGCCTTTTGATATCCCAGTACCCACAGCAGGGCCAGTACGTGCTCTCCTCAGCCCTCGATCATCTCGGAACCGCCGCCCACCAGCAACCTCAATCAAAGCCGCCGGTCCAGGCGACGACCCCGCCGACCCCGCCATTTGTCGTTGTCGGGCGGCTTTGATCACGTCATTACCACCACCACCACCCTCACTCCCAGAATTATGCGCCGTGCTGGGCACCGTGCTCCTGAGAACCCTCATCTCGCGCACAACATCGCCGAGACTCTCCTCCAAAGTCTTCATCTTGGCCAGCATTAACCTGCTCATCCTATCGCTATCATTCTGCGAAGCCTGGATGGCCATGGCATTCGCCATGGCCATCTGCGTGGCAAAACTAGACGGCAGCGCCCCCCGCAAGCTCTCGTCTGCTGCCATGGCTGCGTTTAGCTCAGACGAGAGGTCTAGGTGGTCGTCGACCGAAGACCGACGGCGGATATGTGCTGCAGGTATCCCCTTGCGCCCTTCTGGGATATCCATAGCCAGGGCTACCCGACTGGGCGCTGTACGTGCCATCTCCCTCGGAGGAGCCAACTGCATCGACTGTGGTCTGGCACCAGCAGAGATGTACACTGAGCGGCGAGGGGACCTACGACCCGGGCCGCCGGGAGTCCGGGGTGTCTCGACCATGGTCTGACGTGTACTGAGCGGCCGAGACCGGGGATTGGACGACGGTCCCATAGAGGCTGATGATGGGCTATGCGGTCGGCGAAAGTCTTGCGGCGCGTACAAGATGGTGTTCGACGACATGGTCCTGTTATGGAGCGTCTTTCGTCGCGACGGTCCCGGCTGGGGCGACGAAGGGGTTCGTGGCTGTTGCTGCTGCTGCTGCTGCTGTTGTTGTTGTTGCCTGGGGAATTCACCATCGGTGATTCGTGTAGCGACGGGTGTCGTGAAATAATCCTCCTCAACCGCTGCCTCGGTGGAATGACCAACCTGCGTTTCCTCCTGGTTGTTGGTCACGTTGTCCTCGTCGTCTTCGTCGTTAGTCACCAGCTCGTCGTCGCCGTCTCCATCCGCATCGGTGTTTCCTTTGGAAACGAAGGCGTAGTCTCTGCGAGCTATTCCGTCATTGTAAAAGCCCGTCTTCATGGGATAGGCAACGTCTGAGAACAAATCTGCCGGGTCGCTGGCTGTAGATCTCACATCTGAAAACTGTCTCGGATACTTCCTTGGTCTCTCCCTCGTCATGCTCATTCGCCGCTGCCAGTCATTCCCCGTCCTGCTTTCAATGGTTGAGTAATTTTGAGGAGGGGACTGAAATCCGCCATCGTGCTGATCCATCCATGTCCGAATGGCATTCTGCGTCTTCCTCCGCTCAGTTCGGCGCTGGTTCCGAAATGTAGCAAACTCGGGGGCTCGGCGGAATACCTCTTCCAAGGCACGGTCCTTCTGATAGCCAACCAGCGATTCTTCGCGAGCTCGGAGGTTGGGGCTGAAGAGGGCCGACCTGCTTGCGGGGTCTGCGAAAGACATTGTGCGGGTACGAGAGCCGCCTGGGTTTTCCACCAGGTCCGTCGGTTCGTACATGGATGGGGCCAGCAAATATCTTTCGTAGAAATAGATGCAGAACAACAGCGGTAAATGCGTGACCTTGATCACTGAGCGGTTGAGCCAGACGAACTGCTTCATGGGCATGCAGTATCGCAGCGGCATCAAGAGCCAAGCAAAGATATTGCCAGGCGCAATGTACGAGAACAGGGCGTCATTCTTCACCATGGACATGGTGTTGATGGCGAAGAGGAACTGGTGTTCTTCGTTGGCGTTGGAGGCGATGGACATGAACGAGTTGGTCAATACAGTAATAAGAATTGTCACGACGACAAAGTGACATATGATCAGAAAGAGCGCCATCAGTGCTTTGCCCATGAGGTTATATTCGGCCCATTTTTCCCAAGCGGCGGGCGTGAATCCCATGAGAATCTGAAAGATTTGATACGCCACGGCGGCAGGGTCGCTCTCATTCATGGAGAGGGTAAAGAAGACGAAGAAACCGCTGCAGCTGATCAGCACGATCACAAAGACAGCGGCCAAATCGATCGCCATAAGCCTGAATGCGATCAGCAGCTGCGAAAAGTACTGATAGTGGTCCAAGACGCTAAAGATCCTCGGGAGCAGGAGGATCGCATTGGCAGCAAGGACATCATAAGCATTCGCGTTCCACTTGTGAGGCTCGACGAGAAAGACGCCATAGACGCGCATGCAGTAGTAGACAATCAGAAGCAGCAGGATTCCCAAGTCAAAGATATTCCAGAAGCTCATGATGTAGAGGGAGAAGCCTTGCTCGTTGAAGCCCACAAGCTCGTCCAGCATGAATCCGGCACTCCAAAACCAAAAGACCAGCTCCAGAGTGGTGATTTTGTTGGACCGCTGGGCCAGGACGGCAAGGAAGAGGCAGATCAGGATGGCCAGCGAGCAGGTGGACAGAAATTGCCGATACCTCGGGACCCTTAGTCTCGACAACTTGAAGAGTGAGGCGTCCCGTGGATTGTACAACGACACTGACCGCCTGCCAGGGGGCCAGGGCTGGAGTTGTATGTTCTCCTCCTTCCCCTGTTGGGCCCCGAGCAGCGGGGTGCGAACGGTGCTTTGGCGTCGTGATTGGCTGCTAGTACTGGTGGTAGCAGGCGTGGACTGTCGTCGGTGGAGCTGATCTGCTGCTGAGTAAAAGCTGATGGCGCCATTCCAGATTGCCTCGAGTTGCTGGACGACCAAGGGGTGGGACAAGAAGTGCTTGGCTGAAGCTCGGATGGCCACCTCGAGGGTTGAGGTTCTCATGGAGGCAGATTTGGGCTTGTTCTCTGGAGACATGGGGGTGTAAAATCCCGGAATGCCCTGGAGAGGGTAGAAATCGTACGAGAGGGCATCAATCAGTTCGCGGGTCGAGTACTCCTTGAGCAGCTTGATGGCCAACAGCTCGCACACTTTCGCCCGGGTACCACTAGTGCCAGCGTTTCCAGGGTACAAACTGGCCTCCTTTTGAAACTGCAAGCAGTTTGCCATGAGGGCGTATATGGTAGCTTTGGAGAAATGCTGCGTGCGAATCTGCTGCTGCATGGGTTTGACCAGAAACTGCGAAACCTGGGGGGATCTCAGCTGGTCCCATGTCAGCGTCGTTTCGGTTCTCGCCTGGACGATGATGCGAATAGCGTGCGTTATGCTGTAGATTGGAAGGGCGTCTGAAAGAAAGCAACATTAGCTCCGGGATACCGCGAACCGATGGTGGTAGGAAGGGGCCAAGTTACCCAGGTGGCCAGCCGAAAACAGGGGTAGGAAGCCGGACCGGCCCAGTCCGTCCTCGTCGTCGGCGGCGCGATTTGCACCGCGGAAGTGCGGCAAGGCTCCATTGTTGGAGTCGTCCTCGTCCTCGTCCTCGTCATCGTCCGCCTCGGTGAAGTCGGCGGTCGCATGTCGGTGGCGGGTATACTCATCGTGAGTAGCAGGACGAGCTGGTTCTGGATCCCGGGGAGCATACTGGTCGACTGTACTGCGTCGTCTGCCCTTGAAGGGGCTCATCAACGTGGACAACATATTTCCCAGGTGCATACACCGACGTGCCCCAGCGCTTTATCTTTCCAGCGTCACAGCGCCATGGAAGGTGAGATTCGGAAGATGGACAGCGGAGGATGGGAATCGGCTGGAATGGGTATCCAATGGAGTGACTCGGGGTCGGTTCGTGTCAGAGAAGCTTGCTGTAGCCCGTACCGAGTGCAGTGTTCAAGTTTGGTATCCGCTGCACAGTGCAGTGCACACCAGTCACGTCCCGGGAACGCGACGGGACTGAAATGAAGAAATAAGCCAAAACAAGATCTTGAATCTCTTGACACGAGTGACGTGACAACCAAAACGGACCACGCCGTGGATGTGGATGTCGACGATGGCAACGACCAGGACGAGGACCGGCCGGGGGGGGGGGGCGGAAGGGGCTGGGTTGGTGTTCCAGCGAGGTATACGGATACCCACTTACGAATTGGAAACCACACTGAGCCGCACGGGCGTTCTATGTCTCCACCAGACGTTTTGGGGGACCAAATGACGCGCGTGAAGCGCGACTGCACTTTAGAATTCTAAATGTCCACCAGGCTCACCACTATCCTGGGGCCACCACCTGTTTTAATAACGGAGAATCCGTACAACCTTGGGAGATCAAATGGAGGAGATTTGGCCAAAGTGAACCAGTGCGGTCTGACCCGTCTGGTGTCTTGATAAGGGTCCAAAGGTGTGACTGGAAAAGTGGGGCCTGCGGTCACTGGTCACCTGGAGGTCTCCTAGTATTGCCCCAGAATCTTTTTGGATGCATGCAGTGCTACCGTCTGCAAACACTCCAAGAGATTGATGATTTTCACGCACGCAATGCTGACCGACTTCTTGACATAATACGGAGTAACGACGGGATGTACCCAACGGGCGTGGGGAGGTAGGTGAAACGGCAGCCAACCACAACAACGAATCGACTCCAGTCTCCGCCAAAGCACGTCTTCAGCAACAGCCCGCCGCCCGCCGCCCTCATGGTTTTTGCCTTTATGCAGTGCAATACAGCAAGAGAATTATACCCTCCTTTAATTCATTAGAAAACCTTCCTCCATGTATGCTTTATCTTGCATCTTACAATGGTGCCGTGCCCAGGGTGCTTGATGGCCGCATGACTTGATGTTGGAGCTGAACGGTGAGGTTTGGGTTGTTTTATGGTGGGCCCGACTTTCCTGCTGCATGGCATGGCTGCAGTGGCCCGCTGCACTCACCGTTTTGGGCTTGATTGGTAGGCCTAGCCCAATCAGATATGTCGAAACATGCGACTACATGGACGGGAGGCAAGCACCTCTTCTCACTCGAGGGTGAAGCCATCAGCCGAGTGACACCGTCAAGTGAGATCATCGTACACATGGTTGAGGGAAAGGCTGGTCCAGCGCTGGAGCTTGATGATATTTATAGAGGTAAGATCTATAGTCCATGTTCAGAGAACCCGAGCGGTAGTTCTTGTTGATTTGGGAGGTAAAGACAGTCGACGCTCCGGGAACATAGAATTCAGGATCGACCGTTCCCAGGCGTCATCACCGCGGTGCCAAGAGGGCGCCTTTTCTGTGCACGATAATGTTGCAGAGTCAAGTGGTACCTATGCGTAGGGACAAGCGATCCAGACTGAGGTGAACATGAACTGAGCTGCCTGAAGAGGGTTCGGCCCCATCTTGGCCACTTGCAGATTTCATGACCGGGACTGAATACGAGAAAACACCAGGGCGGAACTATGTCAGAAACCACTCATGGCGATATTCAGTTAGTCTCATTCTCGTTGCCGATTTTTTCACCGGTTTCTCGTGTGTCTCTCTGCCACTCTGGTATGTTTCGGGGTCTGTGGGTCCCCGGAGCCGTAAGACCCCACTCACGGGGATCCGATGTGCTCGGTCCACCTTTCGGACTTGCTTCCGTTCTGGCACACGGCATGCTTACCGCCTTCCGAATGGTAGTACTCGACAATATGGTAATGGTATACCTACACCCTTCCACGGTAAATGTGAGTGCATGCGGTATTCTGGGTGGGGGTTTTTCCAATTACGCACTTTCAATGCTCCAAGAATCTGGGCGGTTAGGATAAGAGGAATTACCATTTTTCTCTCTCTTGTCTTGATCTTAATTCAACCAGTTCTTGAGCCTTAGTTCGCCATCCCTTCCGCAACAACAAATTTCATCCAATTTGTGTCCAGTTGTTTCGTCAACCAGGTCCGCCCATGATTATCCATGCCTCCATGGCAAACATGAGGAACAAACCGTTGACGAAACACAATACCGGTACTCCGTACCCTGTATACACATTGTCCGCAGTCGGTCAAGGTTCTCGCTTTCAGGCAGAAGAATTCTTTAGTAAATATTGTGTGTTTTATGCTTTTACAGGCCCACGCATCCCTAAAAAAAATACACAGTTAAAACATACTCGTAGTACTATTCTACGAGTCCTCAGAATAATCCTCAGTAAAGTTTGATCCATAAAAGCCGCGAATTTTGTTCTCACGTAACAAACGAAACGCCACATAACACACCACACACAACAAGTTTTCCTCCACGAAGTTACTTTCCCAGACAAAAGGATAATATCTCCGATTCCAGGAGTGTTGTTGGATGGATGGATGGAATTTATTTCGCCCGGAGGCACTAAGCCTAAAGGGCCTATGTACGCTAACTACATTCGGTTCATCCAATTCTGCCATAATCTCGTCCAAGCCCTCTACTCTTTCACCTTTAGACCACCCGATGCCTCTTGTCATTTTATTAGCAGATCACCTTGGAGATTGCCTTCTCCAAGTGTGAGTGTTGTTCTAGTGTGTTCTGCGTTCCTGGGGCGGTGAATAAACTAAAGGCGGTGACCATTTGAACGGCAGAATCTGAAATCTGAACAGGCCGGATCCAAGTCGAGATCTACCCCACCGGCCTAGCTCCTGGTTCTGCAATCTAATTGGACATTGGACCCAAGAAAACGCTCACCGTCAAAGCTTTTGCGTCGTTTTGCAGGGGCGCCCCGCACTAGTCACACTCGATGAACCCCGTTCAGTGGGGGAAAAAGTTTTCGATCGGCATTGAACGGCCAGTGGCGGGATGGTGGGGTCGTGGGTGATAAAATCCCATACTTTTTTTCGTCAATCCAGAATTTCCTTCTACCTTTGTATTTATTTATTTTTATATAGAGTTAGATTAGAGAGCTTCCGGTTCATTGATCATGAAAGCCTGCCACTGAACAACCTCCAATCACAGCGCAATCACTTTGCCCACCCTCATTTCTTTGCGGTTGCCCCGCCTCAGTGCTTTCCCGCTGATCTCTAAACCAGGAGTTGCGATTTCTTGATTCCTGATCCTCGCCCGGTGTCGTCCTTCAACGTCGATTGGGCTTTCCCTCCCAGGCACTTGTTTGTGCAGAGGCAAAGATTACCTCCCCGTCTTCCTCCTCCTCCTTCTTGCTCCTTCTCAGTGCCCTCTGTTGCAATGACGGCCAAACTCTTCCGCCCCGCTACGGCACCAATTGCGGGCGCAGATGATGCGGCCATCTGCCTTGAGCTTCAGGATGGCTCCGTCTACCAGGGCTTCAACTTTGGTGCGAAGAAGAGCATCGCCGGAGAACTGGTTTTCCAGACTGGCATGGTTGGCTACCCCGAATCGATCACCGACCCTTCGTACAGAGGCCAAATTCTCGTCATCACCTTCCCCTTGGTCGGAAACTACGGTGTTCCCTCTAGAGAGACTCTGGACGAGCTCCTCGGCGACCTTCCTGCGCACTTCGAGTCCAGCCAGATTCACATTGCTGGCCTCGTCACCTCCTCCTATGCGGGGGAGGACTTCTCCCACTTTCTGGCCACATCCTCGCTCGGGACATGGCTCAAGGAACAGGGGATTCCCGCCATGTACGGCGTCGACACACGTGCTTTGACGAAGCGCATTCGTCAAAAGGGAAGCATGATGGGTCGGATGCTTCTTCAGAAGCAAGATCTTACCAACGGGACTGCCAATGGCGCTCATTCCGCGCTGCAGGTCGGCGCTGAGGATTGGCGTCCCTATTTCGAAGAGGTCGAGTGGCTCGACCCCAATCAGAAGAACCTCGTGGCAGAGGGTAAGTCCTTTTCAGTGCGCCCTATTCGAGCTGTTCCAATGCTGACATCTTTAAAGTGTCCATCGCCGCTCCCAAACTATACCAGCCCGACCCCAAGACCGCCCTCAAGCACCCTTCAGGGCGCCCCATTCGCATCCTCTGTCTCGATGTCGGTATGAAATACAACCAGCTGAGATGCTTCCTCAAGCGCGGTGTCGAAGTCTTGGTGTGCCCCTGGGACTACGACTTCCCCGCCCTTGCTGGCAAGGACTACGATGGTTTGTTCATCTCCAACGGTCCTGGTGACCCCGCCGTCATGGAAACCACCGTGAACCGCATCGCCTCGGCCGTCGAAGAGAACCATACGCCCATCTTCGGTATTTGCTTGGGCCACCAGCTGCTCGCTAGATCCGTCGGAGCCAGAACGCAAAAGATGAAGTTCGGAAACCGCGGTCACAATATTCCCTGCACAAGCATGGTGACTGGTAAATGTCACATCACCTCGCAGAACCATGGTTATGCGGTAGACGCTAGCACATTGCCCAACGGCTGGCAAGAACTCTTCGTCAACGCCAATGATGGCAGCAACGAGGGTATCATGCACGTCGACAGGCCGCACTTCAGTGTTCAGTTCCATCCCGAGAGCACACCTGGACCTCGGGATACTGAATTCCTCTTCGACGTCTTCATCTCCACCGTGGTTCAGTGCGCGGCTGACAGCAGCCTGCTCAAGAAGGGCGTCAGGTTTCCTGGTGGAACAGTCGAGGAGAATAACAGGCTTCATCCTCGCGTCTCGGTCAAGAAGGTCCTTGTTTTGGGGAGCGGTGGTCTCAGTATCGGTCAGGCCGGAGAGTTCGATTACTCTGGTAGTCAGGCGATTAAGGCCCTCAAGGAGGAGGGTATATATACCATCTTGATCAACCCAAATATCGCTACCATCCAGACCTCAAAGGGTCTGGCCGACAAGGTGTATTTCCTTCCTGTCAACGCCGACTTTGTTCGCAAAGTCATCAAGTATGAGCGACCCGACGCCATCTACTGCACTTTTGGCGGACAGACGGCCCTCTCGGTCGGTATCCAGCTCAAGGACGAGTTCGAGGAGCTCGGAGTCAGAGTGCTGGGAACACCAATTGACACCATCATCACCACCGAAGATCGTGAGCTCTTTGCTCGGAGCATGGAGTCGATTGGCGAGAAGTGCGCCAAGTCTGCCTCGGCCAGCAATGTCGAGGAGGCTATCCTCGTGGTCAAGGATATTGGTTTCCCGGTTATTGTTCGTGCCGCCTACGCCCTCGGCGGTCTTGGGAGTGGCTTCGCGTATAACGAAGCCGAGCTTATCGACCTTTGCAACAAGGCCTTCGCCGCCAGTCCTCAGGTGCTGATCGAGCGCAGCATGAAGGGCTGGAAGGAGATCGAGTATGAGGTTGTGAGAGACGCCCAGGACAATTGCATCACCGTTTGCAACATGGAGAACTTTGATCCCCTGGGCATTCACACGGGTGACTCGATTGTCGTAGCGCCGTCTCAGACTCTGTCTGACGAGGATTACAACATGCTCCGAACCACGGCCGTCAATGTGATTCGTCACCTCGGCGTTGTCGGTGAGTGCAATATCCAGTACGCGCTCAATCCCTTCTCCAGGGAGTATTGCATCATCGAGGTCAACGCTCGATTGTCCAGATCGTCGGCGTTGGCTTCAAAGGCGACCGGCTACCCCCTGGCCTTCATCGCGGCGAAACTGGGTCTTGGCATTGCCCTCAAGGATATCTCCAACACCGTGACGAAGGTGACGTGCGCCTGCTTCGAGCCTTCGCTCGATTATGTTGTTGTTAAGATGCCTCGCTGGGACCTGAAGAAGTTCACCAGAGTGTCGACTCAGCTTGGATCCTCCATGAAGAGCATCGGCGAGGTAATGAGCATTGGTCGGACCTTCGAAGAAGCCATTCAAAAGGCTATCAGAGCTATTGACTTTCATAACTTGGGTTTCAGCGAGACAACATCGGCCCTCATGCGCATCGACGATGAGCTCCAGACCCCGTCCGACCAGCGTCTGTTCGCGATTGCCAATGCCATGCATGCTGGCTATTCGGTGGACAGAATCTGGGAGCTGACCAAGATCGATAAGTGGTTCCTGAACAAGCTAAAGGGCTTGAGCGACTTTGAGAAGCGCATGAGCAGCTTGAGAGCCGCGGATATCGCCGGTCGTCCAGACATTCTCCGCGAGGCCAAGCAGCTTGGTTTCTGCGATCGCCAGTTGGCCAAGTTCTGGGACTCCAACGAGCTTGCCGTGCGACGGATGCGTCTCGAGGCTGGTATCACACCATTTGTGAAGCAGATTGACACTGTTGCTGCCGAGTTCCCGGCTTTCACCAACTACCTCTACCTCACCTACAACGGCTCTGAGCACGATGTCTCTTTTGAAGACCGAGGCGTGATGGTTCTTGGTTCGGGTGTTTACCGTATCGGGTCGTCGGTCGAGTTCGATTGGTGTTCAGTCAGGGCCATCCGCACTCTGAGGGAGACTGGCTTCAAGACCATCATGGTCAACGTAAGTGTACTTTTCTTTTTTTTTTCTTTTTTGTTGTTATCGCCCTCTCTCTTGACCCGCCTGTCCTCCGAGACGGCCGGCATGTGCTCTCGGCATGCACTTGCGAGAACAGATGCTAACAATGATAACAGTACAACCCCGAAACCGTCTCTACCGACTACGACGAGGCCGACAAACTGTACTTTGAGAATATCAACCTCGAGACGGTGCTGGATATCTACCAGATGGAGTCTTCCCAGGGTGTCTTGGGAGCTATGGGTGGTCAGACGCCCAACAACATCGCTCTGCCCCTTCTCCGTGCGGGCGTCAAGGTCCTTGGAACTTCTCCTGAGATGATTGACAACGCAGAGAACCGTTACAAGTTCTCTCGGATGCTCGACCGTATTGGTGTCGACCAGCCCACATGGAAAGAGCTGACCAGCTTTGAGGAGGCCAAGGCTTTCTGCCAGAAAGTGGATTTCCCCGTCCTGGTCCGACCGTCATATGTTCTCTCGGGTGCTGCCATGAACACAGTCTACTCCGAGGCCGATCTCGAGTCCTACCTTCAACAAGCTGCCGAGGTGTCTCGTGAACACCCAGTTGTCATTACCAAGTATATCGAGAACGCCAAGGAGATCGAAATGGATGCTGTTGCCAAGGACGGAAAGGTTGTCGGACACTTCATTTCGGAGCATGTCGAGAATGCTGGTGTTCACTCTGGTGATGCCACTCTCATCCTTCCGCCGCAGGATCTTGAGAAGACGACCATCGAACGTATCGAGGAGGCCACCCGGAAGATTGGTCAGGCTCTCAATGTTACTGGACCCTTCAACATTCAATTCATTGCCAAGGACAACGATATCAAGGTTATCGAATGCAATGTTCGCGCTTCGCGCTCGTTCCCATTCGTTTCCAAAGTCATGGGGGTGGACCTCATCGAGATGGCCACCAAGGCCATCATGGGCATTCCTTTCGACGAGTACCCGCCCACCGAGTGCCCTCCCAACTGTGTCGGTGTCAAGGTCCCCCAGTTCAGCTTCTCTCGTCTGTCTGGTGCCGACCCAGTTCTCGGTGTTGAGATGGCCTCGACTGGTGAAGTGGCTTCGTTTGGAGCTGACAAGTACGAGGCCTACCTGAAGGCTCTCGTCTCGACCGGATTCAAGATCCCCAAGAGCAACATCCTGCTTTCGATTGGATCCTTCAACGACAAGATGGAGATTCTCCCGTCGGTTGTGAAGCTTCAGAAGCTCGGCTACAAGCTCTTCGCGACGGCAGGAACTGCTGATTTCCTCCAGGCACATAATGTTCCCGTCCAATACCTTGAGGTCCTGGGCGAAGAAGAAGACAACCAGAAGTCCGAGTTCTCTCTCACGCAGCATCTGGCCAAGAACATGATCGATATGTACATCAACCTGCCCTCCAAGAACAAGTATAGACGCCCTGCCAATTACATCAGCAAGGGATACCAGACTCGTCGTATGGCGGTGGACTACCAGATTCCTCTGGTGACAAACGTCAAGAATGCCAAGATATTGGTGGAGGCCATGGCCAGACATTTCGAGCTCGAGATCAGTCTCCGCGATTACCAGACAAGCCATCGCACCGTCCAGCTGCCTGGCTTGATCAACATTGCAGCATTCGTTCCAGGGCTTGTCACTCCTGGCAGCCTGGACCTGTACAATGTTACAAAGGCATCGATTGCTGCTGGCTTCAGCATGATTCGCATCATGCCTGTCGGCATTGACGGTGATATTACCGATGCAGTCACCTTGAAGGCAGCCCAGCAGAACAGCAAGCGTGGAGGCTTCTGTGATTACAACTTCTCGGTCACTGCCACGTCGACCAATGCCAACCAGATCAGCCACGTCACGGGTGATGTGGGCTCTCTATTCATTCCGTTCAACACCCTCTCGGACAACATCGGAAAGGTGGCTGCTGTGCAGGCTCACTTCGACGCTTGGCCTACTCACAAGCCCATCATCACCGATGCCAGGACGAGTGACCTTGCCTCCATTCTCCTCCTCGCAAGCCTGCACAATCGCCGCATCCACGTGACGGCCGTCACTACCAAGGAAGACATCGGGCTTATCGCCCTTTCAAAGGAGAAGGGCCTGAAGGTCACCTGCGACGTGTCCATCTACTCGCTGTACCTCTCTCAGAAGGACTATCCAGGCTGCCACTTCTTGCCCACTGCCGAAGACCAGGCGGCGCTCTGGGAGCACTTGGAGACCATTGATGTGTTTTCCGTGGGAAGTCTGCCTTACCAGCTTGCTCACTTCCTGAAGAAGACCACCGATGCTGCCGTTGGTATCTCAGACGCGCTCCCGCTGCTCCTTACCTCGGTTACTGAGGGTAAGCTCACCATTGACGACATCAAACTCCGTCTTCACCAGAACCCTATCCACATCTTCGAGCTCCATGACCAGGTCAACACCACCTTGGAGGTGGAGATTGATCGGCCTTATGCCGTGCCGATGGCCAAGAACTGGTCTCCGTTTACCGGGAAGGTGATGCGGGGTGCTGTCCAGCGCGTTACTTTCCAGGACCATGTTGTGTGCCTTGACGGCTCCCCTCTTCCCGCCCCCCCCAAGGGTACAGACATGTCCACGCACGGAGCAATGCCTCTCCCCGTCGTCTCTTCTCCCGCCATTAGACCTGCTTCAACTGTGCCAGAAACGCCTCTCGATATGAGACGCCAGTCCCTACTTGGGCCTCGCCCCATGGGCCTGCGTTCCAAGCACGAGTCCTTCACATCGCCCTTGTCTCCCAGCAGGGGTACCGCCGCCGATGAGTTTGCCAATAATGCCTTGGGCCTGCAACCCCTTGTGAGTTCGTCTATCCAGGGACTGCTTGCGGGACCATCTCCCTTCAAGAGGTCCCATGTGCTGTCCGTGTCCGAATACTCGCGTTCAGACCTACATCTCTTGTTCACCGTCGCCCAGGAGATGCGTCTAGGCGTGGAACGTCAGGGCGTCTTGGATATTCTTCGTGGCCGCGTGCTTTGCACGTTGTTCTACGAGCCTTCTACCAGAACGTCGGCATCTTTCGACACTGCGATGCAACGCCTAGGAGGGAAGACAGTAGCCATTGACACATCAAGCTCGTCGGTCCAAAAGGGTGAGACTCTTCAGGATACGATCCGCACACTTGCTTGCTATGGTGATGCCATTGTCCTTCGTCATCCCGATGAGAAGTCTGTCGATGTGGCCAGACGTTTCAGCCCTGTGCCCGTCATCAATGGCGGTAACGGAAGCAAGGAGCACCCTACACAGGCTTTCCTCGACCTGTATACGATCCGTGAGGAACTGGGGACGGTTCAGGGTCTTACTATCACCTTTGTTGGTGACCTGCTCTACGGCCGTCCGGTGCACTCCTTGGTCTATCTACTACGCCACTACCAAGTCAAGGTCCAGCTCGTCTCGCCCAAGTCGCTTGCCTTGCCGAAGAATGTCCGCAACCAACTGGTAGCAGCAGGCCAGCTGCTCTGCGAGTCGGAGGAGTTGATGCCCGAGATCCTGGCGAGAAGTGACGTGCTGTACTGCACTCGCGTCCAGAAGGAAAGGTTCCCTGACCTTGACGAGTATGAGAGAGTCAAGAATTCATACAGGATCAACAACAGGACACTCAAGCACGCTAAGAAGAGCATGGTTGTGCTGCACCCGTTGCCAAGGAACGATGAAGTTGCGGAGGAGGTTGACTTTGACAGCCGGGCTGCCTACTTTAGACAGGTGAGTTTTCCATTGATCCCATTCATCCCCGAGAGCACATGCTGACAGTTTCGTTTCTAGATGAGATATGGTCTCTATTGTCGTATGGCCTTGTTGGCGCTTGTCATGTCTGGTTAAGATATACGGCAGAACTCTCATCTTGTTTGTGTGTCTGATCTTTTCATGATAGAGCTATGCCTTTCGACCATGTTTGCATATCGAGGTTTATTTAAAACGGGCGGGGAAATGGAGGCGTTAAAAGGGGGTTTTCTTGTTCCTTTTCTTTTCTAGTTTAGACTATATAAATCGCATAACCAAAAGGGTAGACCCGTAAGCAGTTTATTTAATATCTATAGACCTTATATTAGAGGGGATTTACTTAGTTTACGTACTGTGCATGTATTTTGTATTGTTTAATGTTTCTGTTACGTGGTTTCGGGTGGAGGTGTTTGGTTTCTGAGATACCTATCCAGCTTATTACTAGTATCACCGTTAGCAGACCCCTTCTCCAGATACCTCTCCTGCTTATCGTTCCCAAACAACTGCCTGCGAATCTTTTCTAGCTTGCGCTTCTCCTCTTTGACCAGCTTCCTGACCTGACCGGCGCCAAGGAGTTTACCTTGGCTTCTCTCGTTGTTCTTTGCGCCCATCGGGGGCAGATTCTTGTTGGGAAGCTTGATACCGATGCCCAGCTTGTCGTCCTTGGCCTTCGTCTTGAGCGGGTACTGGATTCCCTGGTGCGACGCGCCGAGTCCTTTACGCGCGTCTGGATCCCATCCGTGTCCGGAGAGATAGGCGAGTCCCATGCGGTTTCTGTTCAGTGCTGAGGGCGGGTGCGAGTGCTCGAGGCGGCTTTGGTGGGGGATGGAGGTCTCGTGCGCCTTTTGCTCGGATACGGGTATCGAGCGTTGACAGACCTGGCATCTTGTTGTTTGAATTTGCGGCTCTGCCTCTGCCTCTTGGCCGGTCTCTTGGGTGGTGGGGTTGTTGACAGTCGGGGGTTTATTTCCGGTGGAACCACTGTTGGAGGATTGTACAAGGTTTAGGTACATTTCGGGTACGCTGCTGTTCTTTTCCTCCTCCTTTGCCTGGCTATGCTGCTCGGATGTGTATGTCGCTTCGGCGGCTGGCACAAAGGCGATGAATTGCGTTTGAAAAAGTCTGGTTCCGAACGGGCGCCTGTGTTGGAGGGGAATATCGTTGTCGTAATCGTCATCGTTGATATCGTCGCGTTCAGGGATCCTAGCCTTTTGCGGCTGGGGTTGGTTGTCTGTTGCCATTACTTCATCTGCAAAGTGAGAACGTAAAAACCCGCTGGGAAGGGTCAAGTTTGTTTCGCTCGCGATGTTGAAAGG
Organism: Rhypophila decipiens; assembly: GCA_033297075.1. NCBI lineage: Eukaryota > Fungi > Ascomycota > Sordariomycetes > Sordariales > Naviculisporaceae > Rhypophila > Rhypophila decipiens. The sequence goes on along the minus strand of MU858077.1, from coordinate 243,379 downwards.
GAATGGTGAATGAAGCGGCAGCTTGAGACATATGGTTGTCCGGAAGGTAACGGATTTCAGACACGAGTCGGACGCCCGCTGTGAGTGTGAGCTAAATTTAGTGGTGGATGTGCAGAAGCTCGAACTAACCCGGTTGTCGAGCGGCCAATGACGTAGCGTCACAAGCATCAACTGCGGCCCCGTTCCCGAAATCAGCCCCTGAAATTGATTTGTTATCGATTGGATCAACCCTGCCAGAATCCGATTCGAGCACGTTGTTCTGTCGCAGCTTTTGCCCAAGTTCCAGCGACACGCACCCAAACACCGATGGACATATTGCAAATCAACTGAATCAACATGCCGATTCCGTTTTTAACACACGTTCTCCTTGAGGGTCCGCCGGATTGGATGCCAGAGGCATGGACACTGGTCAAATGGACGAGCTCTATCGGAGCCCTCGCCTTGACGAAATGGTACAGCGCGGGCGCCACCAACAAGGCAGAAAAGAACCTCCACGGGCGCGTGATTTTGATGACTGGCGGAACATCAGGAATTGGTGCTGTTACAACATACGAGCTCGCGAAACGAGGCGCACAGGTCGTCCTTCTCACACACCAGTCACCATCCGATCCCTTCCTCATAGAGTTTGTCGAGGATATGCGGGAGCGCACCGAAAACCAATTCATCTATGCCGAGCAAGTCGATCTAAGCTCTCTCCATAGCATCCGACAGTTTGCGACTCGCTGGGTCGACAACTCACCGCCGCGACGTCTCGACGCCATCATCCTCGGCGCTGCGACCATGACTCCCCCCGGCGGTGCACGAAAAGAAACAGCCGAAGGGATCGAGACAACATGGATGGTCAACTACCTGGCCAATTTTCATTTGCTAGGGATTCTGAGCCCAGCGATCCGGGCTCAGCCATTCGACCGCGACGTACGCATCGTCGTGACGACGTGTTCTTCCTACATATCCTCCCCACCGCTGGACAAGGCGCTTGAAAAGAATACCTGGTCACCAAAGGGCGCATACGCGAGGAGTAAATTGGCGTTGATGGTATTTGCGTGTGCATATCAGAAGCACCTGGATGCATACAAACGCCCGGACCAGTTGCCCATGAATGCCAGGGTCATCTTGGCGGATCCGGGCTTTACCAGGACACCAGGAACGATGCGCTGGCTCTCCCGCGGAACCATATGGGGCCTCTTCATCTATATTCTCATGTACCCGATATGGTGGCTGTTACTCAAGAGTGCAAACATGGGGGCGCAGTCTATCTTGTTTACTGTCATGGATTCGAGTATGGGGCCTGGTCGGAATGCCGGGGGCAAGATGGTCAAGGAGTGCATCCAAGTCGACTATGCGAGAAAGGATGTCTGCGATGAGGAGGTGGCAAAGAAACTGTGGGAAAGTAGCGACAAGTTGATTGAGAAGGCCGAGAAGGAAGCGGCTCTTAAGAGGGCGAAAGCGAAGAAGGCAGAGGAGATGAAGCAAGAAGAAGCAAGAGAAGCGGAAAAGGTGGAAGAGATTGACGCTCTGCTTGAAACGATTGCCAAAGGGAGAGCAAAGAAGGCCCAAAAGGAAAAGGAGAAAGAAAAGGAAAAGGCAAAGGGGAATAAGGATGGGAAGAAATCAAAGTCGGCAAAGTCAAAATAAAGCGGTCGGGTATTACCCTACCTCTATACTAATTATTCAGTCTCAAGTCCCATATTTTCATCCGAGTCTTCGGTACCACAGCATGCGATGTTTCCCTTGGTGCTGAACAACGCTTGGGCGAAATGTGGGGGAGATTGACAATCCGAGCTCGTCTTTGGTTCGCGGCAGCAGTTGCGGGCCCGAGCCCGCTGCGGGGCCTCTGCTCAATTGACTCCCGCGGCAACTTCACGTGAATAATGACGTTTATAAGCTGCTAGGGGACTAGGTGCCTCACTCAGACTTCACAACCTATCTACCTATACAAGGTATCAACCCTGTGTTAACTTTACACGCCCGATTCATTTTCGCCTCAAGTCTGTCCCTGTGCGAGGGGCAAGCCATTCAGCAAGCCCAAACAAACACGAATATTATTCCCCCGCCCTATCCCGGGCCGGTATCCCTAAAGCTCACCAAGCTGAGGTTGTTTGGATTTGGACATCAAAACCACAACAGTCAAGGAGAAGAAGAAAACAGTAAAGTCAGCAAAATTTACAAATGGCCTCCACCACAAACTCGGCGCATGCCGCCGCGGTCGTTGGACCATATCATCCCCACCTCCACCAACAATTATCGCCAGTACCGGCACCAGTACACAACTCATCACACTGCCACCCCGTCTTCTTCACAGATAAACTGCGGGCTCAGCAGCACCAGAGGATACATGTTGCGCAACAACAGCCCCAGCCGCAGGCGATTAACCCCGTGGCACATGGGTATATCTACCAGGATACGACATCGCAGCGACCGTCGAGGTTATGAGGAGGGAGGAACTTGGGGTTTATATTCCATCCTTTTCTGGGCATGTGTTTACCTGGTGTATAATCTGGCAGTTAGTAGTTAGTACCTGTCCAGGGGAGGCCGATAATGTCGTCGGTAAAGGAATACATGGGCTCTGGTGAACCATCAAGCATGGCTTGCTGAAAACTTATATCCAACGGAGAAGCTTGATCAGATAGGGGCGTGGACCATAATGACCTGAGCTTGTCAAGTGCGAAATTGCAATGGCTCTGTGTACATGTTCAACGACAGACCGACCGAAGACTAGGAATAGAAAGAAGCACACTTGGCTTGACGATGATGATATAAAAGATCATGGTTTCGTTGCGTAAGGCCGGTGACAGAGACTGCAGCAATGATATAATGACATAAAAAAAGAGCAGAATAGGTGGTTACATTCTTGATTTGTGGACCGCCCTCCTGGTCTGAATTCCAACATGCGCACAAGAACACGAACCAAAAGTGCCAGGTACCCGTGAACGCCAAAAAAGAAGGATCAACTCAGACAAGCGCCGTCACAATATTCCCCGACTCAATCTCAAAAACTGTTCTTGACGGAAATCACCACCGCCAGAATAATCAAGCACAAAACCAAGGCAAGCAAGCTCATGAGCTTGACGTTCTTCCACCACATCCTGCGTTTCAAGCCCCTACTACGGACCCGGAACTCCCTCGCGCTCCCACCCAGCCGGTCCGTCTTGTCCACTAGCAAATCCATCCTCTCCCCGCGCTCCAACAAGCCTTCAATATTCCTCGTCATGATACCCCGGACGTCGTCAATCTCGCGCTGGACATTGGAGAAGGCATCTTCCCGCCCTTGCTCGGTCGTGCCAAACTCCACCATCAATTCCCTCAGCTCGCCGTTGAATGCGCCCGCGCCATAGTTGGGCAGGTCGCCGAAGTCGGTCGTCTCGGGCGGGTATTTGGCCAGGAAGCGGTCGCGGATCTCGACCAGGAAGCCGAACGAGATGCGTCGGCCTAGACTGCTCTCGGCTACGACCAGGAAAGTGAGGCCGCCTGCTGAGGGCGAACTGCTGGAGTGCTCCGAGGGGGCCTCGGCGATGAAGTGGATGTGGTAGGACCCGTGGCTGTAGGTGAGCTTTTGCGGCGTCTTGTGCTCAATCTTTGGGAGGACCAGGGAGGCCAGGCTGGAGGTCTGGCTTGAGGCTGAGGTGGTGCATTCGGCGAGGATTGTGGAGTTGTGCGCGATGCAGGAGCTGCGGCCGGTGGGTTAGCATTTTGCAGTACGAGGCTGAGCATGTTTCCTGGTCGAGTACGAGAAGACTGTCTCTTGATGGGGGCGGGGGAAATAGGGCATCACGTACTAGAGGAGGGGCGTTGCAGGAGTCGACGATGAAGCCATGGTTGACGGCCTGCGGATTGGACCAGTTCAAAGGAGAAAGTAGATGCAGTTATACCGTATGGATAAGCACTTGATATTGCAGGCAGGCAGAAAGATCTGTCTTCGAGAGATGGGTGATGGGTCGGATCAAGTGTGGATGTCCATCCCGATCCAATTGCCAGACCTGCATGCATGATGACGAAGCCGCTGCAGCCCCACAGTCCACGCCAAGTGTTTCGCGTCCCTGCCGGTCTGCGGCCGGGGAATCACGTGCCGATAAGCTGCGCAGAACCCCTGTTTGAAGGCAACTGATTGCAGCTTAATTTTCCGAGGACCAAGACCCCGTTTCTAATGGCCATTTCATCGGTTGAAGCCGGAGAAAGGCTACCGTATTACAACGCCCCCTACCGCGCTTTCCCACCTGCATCGAATTTTTCTGCTCCTGTTTCTCGTGTCTCGGTGACCCGGCATACCGTACACCGTTGTTACCAGATCGCCATGACTCCAAGGTTACTTCCAAAGCCGCGATGAAGTCGTTCTTAGCAGCCAGGCGGCTGAGCCCGGCGAGCATGTTCCATGTTACTCGCCGCTTCAGATCGACATCATCATGGAAGAAGGTATGAATACTTGGCCGGTGCCACTCCTTTTGAGCACAGTTCTGATTCTCTGCCAGTCCCAGCCTCCACAATTCAAATCTCAGGCCCCCGATCGCGAGACGAAAGGCAGCACTCGGAAAAAGAACTATTCCATGTTCCAACAGCTCGTCGAGTCGCGATTCGAAAGAGTTTTGGTTGACATGGGGAAATGGACTGCCGAACACTCCGAGTATCGCTCCTTCAAGGTCACGAGCCAACAACATCTTATCCGCGAGTCGAACCTCTTCCTCCTCGCCATAAAAAAAGCATTTGCTCGAGCTAGTCTGAACGGGGAGGATGGCAGAGATACGAATCCGCTCTTTTGGAACCTCCGTAATGCGTTCGTCAAAGGCGATACGCAAGGCCTGGGTAAGGAGCTCAAGTACTCCTTCCAGGCCTTCCTGATGCGCTCCGCCTTTCCAAAGGCTACTAGCGAGCTGCAAGCCGAGCTTGCCGACCTTCGCTACCCTTTTGAATGGTTTCCCGCGACCCGCGTCATGCAGCGCACAGTGCACTTGCACGTCGGCCCTACCAACTCGGGCAAAACATATCATGCTCTCAAGGCGCTGGAGAATGCCAAGACTGGCATCTACGCCGGCCCGCTACGTTTGTTGGCATACGAGATTTATTCACGTTTTCAGGCCAAGGGGCTGCCCGTAGCCCTGTTGACGGGAGAAGAGCAGCGGATCCCAGAGAACGTTGACGAGTACTTCACATCCTGCACCGTTGAAATGTCGCCGATCGGCAAGAAAGTCGACGTCGCGGTCATAGACGAGATTCAAATGATTGGAGACCCCCACCGTGGAGCTGCCTGGACACAGGCAGTCTTGGGGATTCAAGCGAAAGAGTTGCACCTTTGCGGAGAGGAGAGGACTGTCGATCTTATCAAGGAGATGTGCGAGAGAATTGGCGACAAGTGCATCATCCACCACTACAAGCGGCTCAGCCCTTTGCGCACGATGAAAGAGTCCCTGGACAATGACTTCAAACATCTCCAGAAAGGCGATTGCGTTGTGACGTTTTCGAGAGTCAGCATCCATTCGCTCAAGAATGTCATAGAGAAGGAGACGGGGCGTAGATGTGCGGTTGTGTATGGCTCGCTGCCACCGGAGACCAGAGCGCAACAGGCGGCCCTCTTCAACGAGCCAAATAACGACTATGATTTCCTCGTGGCCAGCGATGCCATCGGCATGGGTCTTAATCTGGAGATCAAACGGGTCATCTTTGAGTCGTCCACCAAATTTGATGGCATCGGCCACCGCACACTGACCATCCCCGAAGTGAAGCAAATCGGAGGACGTGCTGGGCGGTACAAAACCGCCAACCAGGCAATTCAAACAGCGGCTGCCCAGCCGGGAGCTCAATCGGGGGCTGACTCCAGCCCGGCCAAGGATCCCGAGACCACTGCTGCTTCGCCAGCCAAATGGGGGACCCCCGGTTATGTGACCACGTTGGATGAGCAGGACTTGGAGCATATAGCGGCATCCTTCCATGAAGAGGCGCCGCCGATTCAGGCTGCCGCTATCCAGCCGCCTTCCTTCATCATCGAGAGGTTCTGCTCTTTCTTCCCGCCACAGACGCCTTTCTCTTTTATCCTGTCACGACTCCGCGAGATCTCTAGAATCTCGAACCCGTTCTTCATGGCAGCCCTGACGGACGAGATTGGCGTCGCCGAAGCCATCCAGGATTATCCCATGAGCATCGCCGACCGCTGCACTCTGCTCTATGCACCCGTTACAATTCGAGAAGAGGCTCAGCAGAGGCTGATCGCGGCTATGGCGAAGTGCATCTCGACGTCGACAAGCGGACACCTACTCGATATCCCCGAGATCGACTTGGAGGCGCTTGACGTTGAGGAGACGGACCCTGCCTTTACGGATAAAACCCACCTCCTGAGGCTCGAATCGCTCCACAAGGCGATTGTGCTCTATCTGTGGCTGAGCTACCGGTTCGAGGGCATCTTTGTGAGCCAGCAGCTTGCGTTTCATGTCAACGAGCTCCTCCAGGCCAAAATCGAGAGGTGCCTGGATCAACTGAACTTCACGTTCGAGGCACGCAAGGCTTTCAGGGCAAGGCAGAGGCACAGTGCCACACGTCGTGATCTTGAGATGGGCAAGTATCTCGAACACGACGAAGTTGAAGCCGTCGAGGCAGGCTTCGATGCAGCCCTACCTGGTCAGGATGCTCACGAAAAACAGCCTGTGGCTGCAAATGACGACGAAGCCAAGCCCAAGGTGATTGAGTATCCTTCTTCGCAAGGATATACAACCTCGAACGACACTGTCGTGTAAAGTCCCGCCTTCTGGATACCCCCTTCTTCCCTCTCTCTTCATTTTGTTTATCTGTAAGATATAGCGCATCTATATTCAGGGCCTTTCATGTGATGGTAGCCATAAAACATTTCATTGGGAAAGGGAGGGAAATGCATTGGAGTAGGCCTCTCAAATAAATGTTGCTATGGGCCAGGCGTTGAGCGCATCCTCGGACGGGGTGGGTGAACAATGATAGGGGACATGTGGGAATTTAAGGAGAAATAGACAAGATCATTGCTCCTGCTTGTTTTTCATCAAGTCTAAGTCTTTGTGATTATAATGTCTGTTGAAGATTAAACCAAAGAGGCCCGAACGAATAGTATGCCCTACCTATTAGTACAATACGAACCTCTAGTGTTTGCAACTCAATCACAGTGGCGTTTGAGACTGACAGCCTCGTCAGGGGTTCTCTATTCGGGGTTAGGGTTGCCGGCAAGAGCAAATTTCTGAGCACCGCAGTCATACTTGCTTGTTGTATTGGGTCAGCTGGGAGAATTGCGGTGGCCACCTCAGCCAAAGTCCGAGGACTCGCACAGCAGAATACAGATAACAAGGACCAAGGGACCTAGGGTCTTTATCGAAGTGTGACGATAAAGCCTGATACAGATTGAACAAGGCCCATTCCGTTTAAGATACCCCAGACATCGATGCGTTGCTTATGATGAGATAAATGCGTTGGAGTGACAGCCCTCAGTAATGCCTCCTAGGGAGGTGTGAGCCTCATCTGATGTACACATGCAGTACTGTTAGATTTCATGAAGAGTTGAGATGTTCACCAGCTTCTTTCCCAGAACTTTTCCTCCATGCGCCCATGATGGAAGGTTCGTCTCTTATCACCTGTTCGATTTCCCAAATTTTCGATTTTGACGGAAGGACCCTGCAGCCGAGGAAAATTGCCTCCTGAAGGGGAAAGAACGGCGCCTTTATCACTAACAATACATGTACTTGGTACTGCACCTGATCCCGAATGGGAACCAACAAGAAGGCATTACACACATTCAGGTAACCAATTCGCACTGCACTATTGATCAGTGCAACCCCGCGCGGCTATCTCGCACTCTCCTTACCACTACTAGTCACACATGATGCTCCATTGGTCACGAAAGGTCATGCGAGCAGCAATCGTTTACCCGGTGTCTTTCGGAAGGAGAATGAACAAGAGCTCTTCATGTTGTTTCGGTTCTCATATCATGTCTATTTTCCATACCGTATGGCAACTCAAATTTCTTTGACCCGACTATTGACAAAAAGACGTCGACTTCCCGTTGCCGTCCCTGAGCAGTGAGCCCTCGACAGAGCGCACGACTCCCTCTCACGAGCCCAAGTGCCCACAAGGGCTACGCACCGATCCTCCCAGCAAAGAAGTCATTCACCAGACGTTCTACATTCGACGCAATCCACTGAATCTCATCGCTTGTCACGTTGAAAGCCGGCGAGAGAATGATGTGGTCGCCTTCCAGCCCATTGACCGATCCAGCACCCGGGTACACTCCGATCTGGTACTTCTCGCCAAGTCCGAGCTCGGCGATTTGCAGCGACACATGTTCGTCGGAGGGGAAGGCACGCAAAGTCTCCTTGTCGGCGACAAACTCGATGCCCCAGAAGAGACCACGGCCCCGGATATTTCCGACGTTGGGGTGACCCCCGAGGAGCTCTTTCAGCAATTTCTCAAGCAAGGCCCCCTGAGACCTGACGTTTTGGAGCAGGTTTTCCTCTCGGATGATACGCTGAACTTCCAGTGCTGCCGCGCAACCAGCGGGGTGGCCTTGATAGGTGTGTCCATGGACGAAGGCGCTTGGTAGTTGGATTCTCCGTCAGCAGAACGAACAACTAAAATATCGATCATGGGAATCTGGCTTACGATGAGCCTCTCTGAATCACGTTGACCACACGACGACTGGCAAGCACTCCCGCCACAGGCTGATACCCACCACCTAAAGCCTTCCCAATGGTTTGGATGTCTGGGACGACTCCTTCTTGTTGCCATGCGTGCAGAGTGCCTGTCCTGCCCATGCCACACATGACTTCGTCGAGAATTAGGAGAGCTCCGTACTTGTGGCAGACTGCCTGCATGGCCTGGAAGTAGCCACGCACTGATGGTACGCACCCGAGAGCCTGGACAAAAGGTCTTGTCAGAGCATTTCGCGACGAGTTGATGGGGGAGGGGTACCAACAGCTCCAACCACAGGCTCCGCGATAAAGGCGCAGACATTCTCGGGTCCTTGCTCCTGAAACTCGTCATCCAGTTCTTTGGCGAGCCTCTCAACATACTCTGACGGCGACTCTGATGCACCCCTTCCCCTGAACTCAAAGCACGGCGACACAGAAGACACGTTCTTCAGAAGGAGTGGCTCGAAATTGGCTCGTCGGTACGAATGTCCCGAGACAGACAATGCTCCGAGCGTTGTGCCGTGATAAGACTGCCTCCTGTTGATGAATCGAGTTCGTTGGGGCTGGGGAGGGTTCAGTTCAAGAAAGTACTGCCTGGCAAGCTTCACAGCGGCCTCGGTCGCCTCGGATCCTGCGCTTATTAGTGAAGGAGCCAGACATGCTTGGACGAAACAACGAACCGGAATTGACAACGTAGGCTCGCGCCATCTCTCCGTTGGTCGAGTCAACCAGATGCTGGCACAGATCTTCATGGACCTGAGTCGTATAATAGAGACTAGCGCAATAGGCGGTGTCCATCATCTGTTTCGTGACAGCCTGGATAACTCTCCGGTTACCCCAGCCAATGGCGCCGACAGATGGGCCCCCGGAGGCATCAAAGATTCGGCGGCCATCCTCCAACGTCACAAAGTTGCCGTCGGACCTGGTCAGTTTTTGGAATTCATGGCCCAGATCTCTGTGGAAGGCGGCCGACTTGAAGGGTGTCTTCACGCCGTTGACACCGTTGGGGTGAGCTTTCGAGTCAATCTCGACCAGAACCATGGTTTGACGGATGTTGTTGAGCCCGGGGGGAGTAAATGGATCAGAGTCTGACGGTTCTGTCCACGCGAACGAAACAGCTCACTCTCGGCGGGATTCAGGATTCAGCCTTCTCGCATGGGGGCATGGTCGACTCCCCCTCAACTACTTATACACAGAGTGGGAGCCTGAGAGGTCGAGTTTGGCTAGGATCAGTGTGGAGAAAGGGGCTAGTGTTATCATGGCGCATCAGTCGGACCATCATCCTCAAACGTTACTACACCATACCCGGCCAAGCGCCGGCAAGCAATCAGTGCATGGCCCGAGTCACGGTCCGAAGACGGTCCTTGCCTTGAGGTCGGATCCCATTTTGGAGCGAAATTTGCGAGAAATTTTGCGGGTATTGACATGAGTTGCTAATGGTCAAGTGATGCATATGCCATGGACTCCTGATGACCTCCCTCGTGCCAAGCCCTGATAGGGTTCGGGTGGGTAGGAAACATGCATCAAGGAGGCCGGTCGTATACTTGACTTTCTTCCCGGGACGGCCGGATTCTGTGATATTTGCTAGGCTTCACGGAAGGAAACACAACTGGTGGACAAGGTCAGCTCGACAGCGGCGTTTGTACCACGTGCAGCATGCCTTCTGCGGTCTCCCGCCTTCAAGCCTTCCCGAGTGTGTCGTGGACAGCGTTGTCACTGTTGTGCGACCCAAACCATCATCAAGCAAGGCCCCTTTTCGGCAACTGGTGAGGGGTACATGTACATCAGAAGCCAAGAGGTCAGATTCGGCGTCCCGATCTCGGCCCCTCACCAATAGGTACTCGTTAGCCTTCCCGAGGTAGCGCTCCAGGATTTAGCTGACGAATGATGCAGTTACGTATGCTCATCGAGACGGACAAATACCAACAAGGGGCCGTTACATACGGATATATTTACACTAGGTGCCTTTTCACTTGTGCATCATCAAGGCCCATTGGTCAGAATCCTTGCTCCTGAACAAGGGCTGTCTGCCTGACAAAAAGGGCGGTCGAGATGGGAAGTGCAGCTCTACAACCAAAGAATCCAAGGTCTGGTTCCGTGCTTCGTTCGACATTGACATGAGCGGTGTGCCTTGCTGAGAGTCCATCGCCGCCTGACAGCTCCTGCACCTCGTCGGCCATTCGCTGACGGTGGTCAACTCGATACTACCAGTTGCCCTCCTTCTACCTGCTTGCTGCCTTCTGTCTGATTGAAGGACGCACACAGCTGCGGAAGCAGGCAATCATCCTTCACCCCGAGGGAATTCCAAATTTACTCCAAGTCGAGCTATCCACTTTCTGACTCTTTGCATGTCTGCTCGGACCTGGAACTTCAGGAGCAGCTTCCTCCGTCTAGATCGACGGCCTGCAAGCCGCCACTCTTGAGATGTCCTGATCATACATCATATCGAGGCGGCGCATAATCGCACCTCGCATACGAACATCCGGCCACACAAAGTTGGTCCCTCGAGCCGATGCCAAACAATGCGTTAGCTCGATCACATCCAAGGATTCCTGCATCTCAGCCAAATCAATAAATTGCGCACCGAAGACCTGCTAACTTATTCTCATAGGCCGCCAATCAAGCGTCGCCGGACCAAGACTCCCAAGTTTACCAATTGGGTATTCCCTCATTTGGTACGCGTGTGCCGCCTTTCGTCTGTTGGTCGTGACAGGCCTTGGACCAACAGAGAATGCCACACACTTTGGCCAAGCTCTCACAAAGCGGTTCAATTTGACACTTGGGATTCCAGGAACGTTCAGGATGGGAGTATGGAACTTGATACCAATGCGAGGCAGTCCATCCGGTCGTCATCACGACGTTCACTCTGCGGGCCGGGCGGGCATTGCACGATACCATTGTCATATATCATATGTACTTCTCACTCATCACTTCGGACTCTATCAGTTCGGGCGAGCTGCAGTTACTTCCAGTGACCGATAGTGCTTGGTGGAAGAATAAGGCATGCTCCCAGTCAGCTGGTAGCCAATCGGGGTTGACTACGGACTGCCTCTTCGACGACCCGTGTGCCACATAGGTCATCCGCCTGTGGATGCTGGGTTTGAAGCTGCTCTTCCCGGCACAACGACCTCCTGACGGGTGGTGGCACTCTGCCATGCAAGCCAGTCCCGGACATATGAGGGAGCCAGCTGATGCTAACTTTGGTTTGATACTGGTCCCCTTGTAGCCGGCTCGGTCGTCAAGTTCCCGCCCAAGTCAGCCAATGACAGGCTGTGGTCGAATATCACTAGTCAACTACATGCCGATAAGTCTGGAAAAGGAAAAGTTCTTCGTCCCCCGAGGTTACACATCTTGTAGCGACTGGCTCCCGAAGCCAACTCCTAGGCAGAGCCTTTTTCTCGTACAGTGAACCCCCCTGTAAATGCAACCAAGCCAGACCACGAATACTGTTGCATTTACAAGGGGGGTTGCAATTACAGGGGGGTTGCAATTACAGGGGGGTTGCACGGACCATTTTACTACCAAGCCGTAATTCAAACCCTGTCATATTACAAAATAGTGGGGCAAACCCTTTCTCATACGTGTATAGATTTAAATTTCACACCTACTTTACGTGCAACTTCCCGCTTTTCGGTTGCAGTTTGCGTAGTTGTACTTCCCCTTACTATTTAATCTGAACTAACAAAATAGTTGCAAATACAGGGGTGCTGCACTTTGCAGGGGGGTTGCAGAACAGGGGGGTTCACTGTATAAGCAAACTTTGGGACGGGTCAGCCAAGTCCAGGACGGCTGATCGCATGAGGGGCCCGATTGTTCCCTCGCAAGTGCAACACCAGGCCGGCCAACATACATGGGGCAAACGGTGACGTGCATATGTAGTTGGTTCTACACGTGTGCGTAGAATACGGGACTGTTTTCTGTCCTTCCCCAGCCTAGGTTAAAGTATGCTAGGTAACCTGTCAGCATCCATTGATATCCTAGTGGACGGCAGACTTTGACCGAGCATACGGGCTCCCGATTCGGCACTGGGTGTACCCGGCAGGGATTGTCTGCCCACCAGCTCGGCTACGGGTACTGGCATTATCTGTCCACGCATTGCTATCCGTGCCTTCGGTGGTACAACCACAGACGACTTTGTACTTCAGAACTGGCCGGATGACAACTTGACAGGTGGTCTGATTACCACATGAATGGTTGGCTTCCGAACCACCACTCAACCGTGGCACGAATTCTCTGTTCAGTTGTAACGACCGAGCTAGTGCAGCGTTGCATTTCATAGCTCAAAAACAACCTGCCTCGTTCTCGTTATTCACGAGCAGGACATGTCAACTGACTGGGAGTTCCGACGAGGGTGCGAGGGCATATATTTGGTGGTCTCGAGACCTTTTCTCGGATGCCCGCTTCAGAGAACGATCATACCATCAAGGCTGGAAAGCTGTGTCTCGGGCTTGATCATTCGGAAACTGAGTTGGGAGCTCTGGGGTGCAGATCATGCAATTGCCCATTTGCAAATCGTTCCCTCGTTCTCCTCTGACTGCAAGGCCTCACGGGCAAACGGCACACATGCGGTATCTTTCCATGGCCAGCCAGGCCAGCGATTGCGTAATATCACAAGTACACGACAACTCTTGCAGAGGGAGGAGCAGAATACGGATACCTGCGGGTTTCGTAAACTCGACCAGTCGTACTCTGTGTACACAAGCGATCCCTGTCGTAAAATTGAGTGGTAGGTTTATTATATCGCAAAAGTGAGAGGTTATGAGGCAAATAGGGGAGAGGTTGTATTAGACCCGATACACGTTGTTACGGCAACAGCGTAATTCCCGTAATGTTACCATACGGTTACACTTGATTATCTAAGCATGGCCCAGAAGTTACGGAGTATGGGGATTGGGGCCAAAATAAAACCCCCGACCAGCTGAGTAAGCAGGTGTTTGCACAGTATACCAAGCTTTTTTGATCAAGTAAGTCCGCCAGCCACCAGTGCCTCCAGTAATCCCTCCACCACTCAACAACAAAATACCGTTTTATCGTCATCATCAACAACAACACAACAACGCCTACAACGCGATAATTTTTATCACTTCTTGTTCAGCTCATTCAGCACTTTCGAACGGTATTGCTTTTGTTCAATTCCATCAACTTCATCGGATTCAAATATCAGTCATTGAAATCCGACTTTTTGACTGATCGGTCGGTCGGTCAGTGCCGCCATAGCTACCACCAGAAGCAAAATACAGTATAAATGCAATCTTGGCTTCCATGGCACACAGTGCTGGTACTTGACCCTGACCCTATCGGGGGTTTTATTTTGGCCCCAACCCCCCGTAGAACCGCAGAAACTTGAACCCGCAGTCCAAAAATAATTAAACCCCCGGTCAGGGGTTTGGGCAGAGACGCGTTTGTCGCGTCGCGGTCGCGTTTGGCCTACTCCGCAATTTGAACTTGCAACTCACAACTTCACCAAGACTTCACCACCACAACTTCGCCACCACAACTTCACCACCACATACACGGCGAATTCTCTCTCCCAGCAGTTCGAACGTCTCCGACTAGAGAAACCGACTACTCCTTTCACTGTTTAATGGTACAGCAGACCAAGACGCCATGGAAGGTCTAAATCTCCGTGATGCGGCCGCGGAGGATCGTGTGCGACTCGCTGAAGATTTCCTCGATCCCCGTACGTACATGATATTCCGCAGGATGATCTGATGCTGTGCCAGAACTGACAGTTTTTTTCTGCCTTTCCAGATGACAACAAAGTACGAAGCTACAGACCGGCCATCGTGGCGATGCTCCAGATGAACCAGCGCAGACTTGTCGTTGACATCGATCATTTGCGCGACCACAATCGAGAGATGGCCGATGGGCTCCTCCACGACCCCTTCAACTGGACTTTAGCCTTTAACCATTCACTCAAAGAGATTGTCAAGACGGTCCCTCAGCCTCCGGCGCGGCCCGAACAGATGGACCCCGACCTCCCATACTACTGTGCATGGGCCGGCAGCTTTGGTCTGAATGCTTGCAACCCCAGGACGCTCTCGTCGCAACACCTGAACGGCATGGTCTCGATAGAGGGTATTGTAACGAGAACGTCTCTGATTCGGCCCAAGATTGTCAAGAGTGTCCACTACAACGAGGCGGAAAACATCTTCCACTTTCGAGAATATCGCGACCAGACCATGTCCAATGGTGTCACCACGCCGAGCATATATCCGACCGAAGACGACAAGGGGAACCCCCTGACGACCGAATACGGCTTCAGTACTTACCGCGACCACCAGACCGTCTCCATCCAGGAGATGCCCGAACGAGCACCGGCCGGTCAGTTGCCCCGGGGCGTCGATGTGATACTGGACGATGACCTGGTGGACAGGGTCAAGCCTGGAGACCGTGTTCAGCTCGTCGGCATCTACAGGACACTGGGTAACCGAAATACCAACCACAACAGCGCAAACTTCAAGACTGTCATCTTGGCAAACAACATCGTGCTTCTGTCCTCCAAGTCGGGTGGCGGCGTGGCTACTCATACGCTCACTGATCAGGATATTCGCAATATTAACAATATTGCCAAGAATCCAAAGCTGTTTGAGCTCTTGTCGCAGTCGCTCGCCCCGAGTATCTACGGACATGACTATATCAAGAAGGCCATCCTTCTCATGCTGCTGGGAGGGGTGGAGAAGAACCTGGATAACGGAACCCATTTGAGAGGTGATATCAACATTCTCATGGTTGGTGATCCCTCCACAGCCAAGTCGCAGCTGCTGCGCTTCGTTCTCAACACGGCGCCTCTGGCGATCGCAACTACTGGTCGCGGTTCCTCGGGTGTCGGTTTGACAGCGGCTGTCACGTCAGACAAGGAGACGGGCGAACGCCGTCTCGAAGCCGGTGCCATGGTGATGGCCGACCGCGGCGTAGTCTGCATCGACGAGTTCGACAAGATGTCAGACGTCGACCGTGTCGCGATTCACGAAGTCATGGAACAGCAGACTGTCACTATCGCAAAGGCTGGGATTCACACATCCTTGAACGCCCGTTGCAGTGTCGTCGCTGCTGCCAACCCCGTCTTTGGCCAGTACGACACTCGCAAGGACCCGCACAAGAACATTGCCCTGCCCGATTCCCTCCTGTCACGTTTCGACTTGCTCTTCGTCGTCACCGACGACGTTGAACACGAGAGAGATCGCCAAGTCTCGGACCATGTCCTGCGCATGCACAGGTACCGCGAGCCGGGCACCGCGAAGGGCGCCCCGGTCCGCGAAAATGCCCAGCAAGCTCTGAACGTGGCCCTGAACCAGCAGGCCGAGGACGAGGGCCCGACCGAGGTATACCAGCCATACAACGCCATGCTCCACGCCGGCGTGAGAGGCACGGGCCGCGGCGCCGACAAGAAGCCCAAGGTCCTGAGCATCCCCTTCATGAAGAAGTACATCCAGTACGCCAAGAACAGGATCAAGCCCGTCTTGACAAAGCAGGCTTCGGACCGGATTGCCGAAATCTACGTCGGCCTGCGCAACGACGACATGGCGAGCAACCAGCGCAAGACGAGTCCCATGACGGTCCGTACGCTCGAGACGCTCATCCGTCTCGCCACCGCGCACGCAAAGGCTCGTCTGTCCACCCGCGTCGAGGTGAAAGATGCAGCTGCCGCGGAGCAGATTCTTCGTTTTGCGCTATTCAAGGAAGTCGTCAAGGACGAGTCCCGCAAGAAGCGGAGAAAGACGAAAGATGCTAAAGCTAAGCTTGATGACAGCAGCTCAAGCGAGGACGACGATGGTGACGACGATGATAGGGGTGCATATCGCCGGGGTACCGCGCAGACTAATGGTGCACCTGCGCGCTCTACGCGGACTAGCCGGACGGCGCCTGCGGGTAAGGGTGAGGCAGAGGAAGAGAATCTCAGGCGCTCTGGAGGACAAGCGGCGGGCTCGTCGTCTCAGCCGTCGTTTGGGTCTTCGGTACCGGCGCCTTCTTCTTCGTCTAGGGGGACTCGATCATCTAGGCGGACTACCACGGCGGCGGAAGACAACAAGGAGGATGAGGATGCGACCCTCGGAACACGGGCAGCCGGTCTCACTGCAGGTGAGGAAGAAGAAGAAGATGATGACGAGGAAGAGGAAGAGCACGCACCGATCGCGCCGGCGCGGTTTGAATTGTTCCGCAGAGCATTGGGTCAGTTGATGAATACGCCGCTGTTTGAGCATGACGCGGCCGATGTGAACGACGTGATTGGCGAGGTGAATCGCAAGATTGGACCCCACCCCGTGGGCGGGAGGTTTGAGAGAGATGAGGCGGTTAAAGCCCTTGAGAGGTTGGATGCGGAAAACAATATCATGTATGTCCGCTCTTTTTTTTTTTTTTTCTCCCTCCACTCCCTATTCTTTTTGTCTTTTTTGTTGGACAGTTGCTAATTGATGACGTTTACAGGTATACGGGAGGGGAGTCGGTTTTCCGGATTTAGGTTTGTGGGATTCTGGTTTCAGTTTCGCTGTGGGGCTTGAGCTTGGGTCTTGTTGAAGAAAGGACTGTGAGTGCCTGGTTGGTCTTGAGTATATGGTTGATGTGTTAGATACATGTCAAGCCAGGTCACCATTCACCCGGCACATGCTGCCTATGCTTGCGAATGCATGTCCTATTGATAATCAGCCAAGGAGGTATCATAAGAAGCAAAAGCGAAGAAGAAAAAGCGAGACACAAAAGGTTTCGCGGCTGGCTATAGCAAAAAGGGACGAGACTGAGGCGAGTGAGGTAGCGAAACCCTGTTCATATACTTGGCCAGGCGGTCTTGGACCCTCTCACCATTCCACCTCTCCTCATTCTCCCCTCCTACAGCCTGCTCCAAGGTCGGCACGCCAACCTGCTCAATAGCAAAGCTAGCAGCCACACTCCCCCAAGCGCACGCCTCCTCTATACTCTTGCCCCGTGCCAATGCAACAGCGAGACCGCCGAGGAACGTATTCCCCCCACCCGTGGGATCAACAACTCTTGATTTTTCCCCCGCCGCCTCACCATCGTTGCCTGAAGCAGCCCCGGCCCCGGGCTGAGTCTGAGGCTGAAAATAAGCAGGTATCCACCTCTCGATCCCGGGATCAACTTCAATCTCGTCCCGCGCAACATGGCCCTCTCCGTCCTGTAAAAGACCAGCAAACAAAGCCTCCATGTCGGTATCATGCTGGAGTCCACCTCTTGTATACTCGTTTTTCTTTTTCGTCTTGCTCGGTTTTGACCCGATGGCGTTCCGTTTCCTCCCTCCATTCTTGGCAATATACACACCCTTCTCGCCAGCCCTCACAACAAGCGTGTAGCTCTGCAGGGGCATGCTAGCCAACAACTGCTCGCAGCTCTGCTCCACGGCAGCGGTGCTAATGTCCCCCGTTATCGGGTCCAGTCCATCCGAACCCATGAAGCCCGCCAGCTCGGCGTGGTTCGGACTGCAGATATCTACCAGAGGAAGGGCATTGGTGCAGTTGAGCAGCTCGTCGGGGACGCATCTGTCGGGCACGGGCTCCCAGATGATCAGCGGTTTGGAGTAGCTGTCTGGGGGGTTTGCTTCCTTTTTGCCGAGGGAAATGATTTCCGTGACGAGTTCACGGCACCGGGTTGGGCTGCAGATGATGTGGATTGCGCGGGCGTGGAGGAGGGGGGTGCCGGAGAGGTCGGTGGCTGTGAGGCGGCGCTTGGGGCTCGTGTAGCGGAATGAGCGGTGCTCGGAATGGTCGTACCCGTTCCAGCCGCGGGTGGTGAGGCGGGATGGGTTGAGCCGGAGGATGGCTGATGTCGACCAGGATGAGATGGTTTCGGTTAGGACGGGGGGAAAGTCGGTCCCTTGGTCGACTATCCAGCCGATTGACTTTGAGAGGAGGGGTGGTGGTGAGAAGAGACGCGCTCCCAGGGCCGAGTAGGAGCCTGCTCCGCCTAGGATGTCACGGGCTGGAGGGCGTGGGGGAAGGTATTCGATCTCATCTTTTTTTTTTGCGGGGAGGAAATGTGTTAGTGAATTTGGGTTTGTTGTAAAGATTTACTTTGGGACATATTTAGCTTACCAATGATGAACATGCCCAGTGTGACAAAGTCAATGAGATCTTGGGTCTGGGGCGGTTCCTCTCCGGACACGGGCCCAATCCCGGCACTGGAATCTTCCGAGGTATCCCATGACCCGGGCCCGGACCCGGACCCGGCCCCAGTGGTGATCTCGGCTGTGTCCGGCTCCATAGCTGCAGGCACCCGATTGCTTCGATCTCGGGGTTTTGGAGATTTACTCTGCCACTTTTGGCGGTCCTCTTCTCGTTCACAGGTCCAAAAAAACGTAGGCGGTGAACAGAGAGGACAAGTTACACAATATCAACACCTTCTTGGAACGATTGTCAAGAGAGAAAAGGTCTCAAACAAGATACTTGGACGCCGGAAAAGACTGAAGAGCAGTTGTTATCAAACAAACGTCTGGGTATTCCCGCCCAACTTTACGAGTAGGTGGATGCATGTGTGCATGGTTCACGGTGAAGATTGCCTTGATGGAGGTTGCAGTGCTGGTCCCCAGTGGTTGGTCCAGCAGAAGAGGGGTTCCACACATTACTAGTAATGCTGCCGTGATTGGGCATGAAACCCGTATATTCCGTACCTTGCTGTACAACACAACTGCATCGTTTCGTTGCACTGCACTGCAGCAACATGAAGGCACCAGCAATTCCAGAATACCTACCCGACAGTAAGTCTTGACATGAGGACGCGCAATGATCTTTTATTGCTGCCTTGATGCCGGTATAGGTATTCAAGTTTGTACTGGATACCCACCTATCCTATCTACACGTGTACCGGCCTCGTCTTTCCTTCCCTTTCCATCAATGTGCCTGCTCATCTTTGGTGTGGATCCCAGGGAACTTGGGAAGAAGCTTGTGACGAATCAAAGAGCCCAGGCGTCCCACTCTGCCACTGCAGCGTCCTGTAGCCACAGCAGCATCCAGGGTTAACATGAAGTGATCTTCCCTTTATGTCTCGAGTCGGATCCAAACCTCATCCCATTTTACCAAGCTCAAGATTATACGTACTCCGTAATACTTCAGCAAACGTTTCCCCATCTATTTGCCTTGGCTACGTGGCAGACAGCCTATCCGATAAACTTTATTTGAACTACGATTAGACGTCAGCGCTTGGGCAACCGTTGTCACTGAGGCTTTGAGCTCCTTTCCACTCAGCAAGAAAGCGACGGCTTGGAAGTCTTGCCCGACATGACGACCAACAACATGCACAACCTGACGACTCTGATCAAGAGGTACGACCTATGCCTATGCCATGCATCCAGGCACAATCGATGGATATTTTTATTTGTTAGCTTGCTAACCTCTCTCTGCTGGCCAGGCTGGAAGCTGCCACGCTCCGTCTCGAGGATATCGCTTCTTCAACCATCGAGCTCCCGCGAGCTGTCCCGGCCCTACAGCAAACACTGGCCTCTCCTCTCACCTCGACTCCAGTACCACCGCCGCCTCCCCCTCCCAAAGCTCCCGAAGACCCTCTCCCCGCATTCATCGAGGAATACGATGGCATCATCGAACAGTCTGTACAAAAGTTCGCCAAGCTAAGCGATGGCATCGATGGTCTGGTCGGCCAAGAGGCCGCAAAGTTTGTCCAGGGGTCCAAAGAGCTGCGCAAGTTCCTTCTCATCACGACCAAGGCAAAGAAGCCGGAAATCTCGGGAAATCCAACAGCTCCGTCGACACTTCAAACCCTGCTCAAACCCATTCAGGAATTGATTTTGGCTGTACAACACACCAAAGAATCAAACCGAGCCAGCCCCTCGTACATCCATCTCAGCGTTCTTTCCGAGGGCATGATGGTGCTGGCCTGGATCACCATCGAAAACAAACCCTACAAGCATGTCGAGGAGATTTTCGGCACCGTGCAGTACTACGGAAACCAGATTCTGAAGGATAAGTATGTTGTGCCCAAAGTGCGCGCATTCGGCATTCTTTGGTGCTAACAAGCGTGTGTAGGAACCCCCGGCACGTAGAGTGGGTACGATCATTCTACCAGGTCTTCCGCGATCTTGCCGAGTATGTCAAGAATTATTTTCCCAATGGCGTGACATGGAATCCCAAAGGCCTGCCAGCGGATGAGGTTGCCAAGTCCCTCTCCAGCTCCGGAGGGCCTCCTCCCCCGCCGCCCCCTCCGCCACCAGGACCGCCCCCAGTTCTGCAGATCCACGAACAGAAGTCAGAGTCAAAGCCAGCCGGTGGGTTTGGCGCTGTCTTCTCGGAGCTCAATCAGGGCGATGCTGTGACCAAGGGCCTCAAGAAGGTCGACAAGTCCCAAATGACACACAAGAACCCCTCTC
The DNA here is from genome assembly GCA_033297075.1 of Rhypophila decipiens. Lineage (NCBI taxonomy): Eukaryota > Fungi > Ascomycota > Sordariomycetes > Sordariales > Naviculisporaceae > Rhypophila > Rhypophila decipiens. The sequence goes on along the minus strand of MU858077.1, from coordinate 222,421 downwards.
TTCGAGCCAGCTCCACCGTCCCTGACGGGGCTGTCCGATCCAAGAGCCCTGCCCCAGGCAAGAAGCCCAAGCCAGAGAACATGCGGGTTAAGAAGCCGCCCAAGAAGGCTTTGGAAGGCAACAAGTGGTTGGTTGTGAGTAGTCACTGGCTCTCAATTGTGTGACGAACCGGCAGGGCGGGATGCTAATATATACGTCTCTGTAGGAAAACTTTGAGGCCGGCGAGCAGCCCATCGAAATCGAGGTCGAGAACTCGCACTCGATCCTGATTAGCAAGTGCAGCAACACGACTATAATCCTTAGAGGCAAAGCCAACGCCGTCACAATCGAGAACTCGAACCGGCTCAATCTCGTGCTCGACGATCTCATCTCGTCAGTCGACGTGGTTAAGTCGCAGAATTTTGCGCTCCAGGTCATGGGCGTCATCCCGACCATCCTCATGGACCAGATCGACGGTGCCCAGATTTATCTGAGCAAGGAAAGCACAGCCACTCGCGTCTTCTCGAGCAAGTCATCGGGTATCAATCTGAACATTATCAGCGGGCAGGATGACGAATCCAAGGAGCTCCCGTTGCCCTCGCAGATTTGCTCGTATTATGATGAGGAGAAGGGGGGTGTTGTGAATGAGATTGTCTCTCACTCCAGTTAAGAAGCCGTGAAACTTGGCAAATATAAAGAAGTCGATTCGTTCCCCATGTTTTCACTGCACAGGCGGCAGGGGCTGAGGGAATCGAGGGTTGAGGAGGAGGAGGAGGAGGAGGAGGAGGAGTAGTTGATAGCGCAGTTCTGGTTTCTAGGATTGCATCTACCTACATTGTTATTTGCTTGAACTCTTGGGATGTACCACCCATTACATGTACAGTAGAAGGGGCCCATAGGGGATGAGAAGTTATTGTTAGCGAGTTCTGGTTTTGGAATCTGTCTGCCGTCTTGTAAAATTCTTGGTTCGTGGGATTTTGTTTTTGCCGTCTTGTTGAACTGTTATATACCTACCACGGTCCTGCTCTCCAGATATTTCTTCTCTCCATCTCGGCCTGGTCACGTAATGAATAGAAAAATCCACTTATATTTTGGTACTCGTCTACAGAACGGGTACGCGTTATGACTTGTACCGGGCTGCTGTGTTTGCTGTACGTGCAATTCTGCCTATTGGTCTGTTCTTTTACATGACTAACTGTCCTTCAAAGAGACCATCGGGTATGATCTACAGTGTTCCACGGTAAAGTACTGCACTACGTGACCAGGGTCCTGGCCGCGACTTGAAAGGCCTTGATATATAGTCCAATGGACCCTTTACAAGCCAAGTAAATGCGTTGTTTTTATAGAGAATATGCATTGACAAGGTCACTCACAGGCCTAGCAACTTTGTTAACCAGGTAAAACAACTTGAATAGGTATTTACCGTGGAATGCTGTACTACAACGCCTTGGCAAATACCTTAGCTACGGCTTATCCGAATCACACTAGAGTCCCAAGAAGAAGAACAAGAAGAAGAAGAAAAATTCGCCCGCCAAGATGATGAGGTCTTGAGCACCAAATATCCTCCCAGATCATGTCAAGATATATGACAACGACGATACGAATAGTTGTTGTATATATAGTACTTGGTGATATCATGAGCAAATGCTACACAATCATCATCACAACGACGCAGCAACAAGCAGCAAATCTTTCTGAAAAGAGGTCCGTCTATGACGCAAATCGCACATATGATAGCCAGCCAAGCAAAAGAAATCTATCCAACTTCAAGCACAACACTAATACACAAACATACAAATGATCGTCTATCTTGCTTCTCGCCAATAAAAATTTAGAGCTATGTAAGAGATATGCTTGCTTTCGCTTATAGAGAATTGCAACCAAAGGCTTCAGAGATATGAAAGCCTGTTTTTAAAGCTTGGCCTTGGGGGCCTCGATGGTGGGGATAAGCAGGTCGCGCATCTCGCCGGCCGCCTCGTTGAGGTAGTGGCTCATCTTGTTGCTGCCGAGACCCTTGGAGACGATGTTGAAGTTGATGCTATTGAAAGGAAATGACGTGTTAGCAAGGGCCGCACAAGACACAAGACAAATGGAGTCGGAGGCAAGCTAAAGCCTTACCTGTTCTCATTGATCATGTAGGCGATACCGAATCCGTCATCGATAACCTGGCTCCATCCGTATCCGTTGAAGAACTCGGAGCTCAGCTGGCTGGTAGACAGATACCACGAGCTAGAGTAGCTGTAGGCGGGGTCCTTGTAGAGGGCAGGGACCTCTTGGCCCGCCTCCAACAGACGCTTCAGGCCAAAGAGGTGGCGATCGACACCCTTGCCATCCGAGGCGGCAGAGATGTACTCGAGGTGCGAGTCGATGGCCTTTCGGAAGAGCTCTACCCGGGTCTTGTCGTCGGTGTTGGCGTCGTTCATGGCGTTGCACCAGGCGACGCTCGCCTCGGAGACGGTGCGGCAGGTCTCGGTACGGCCCAGCTGGAAGCGGCGGGTGGCGGCCGACTCGTAGGTGGGGCGGTTCTTGCCGTACATCTTGTAGTAGGCGAGCTGGATGATCATCTGGACGTAGGCGTCGGGTGAGCAGCGGAACTTCTTGATGAGGCCCTTGCCGTAGCCTTGGTAGGCCTGGACGGCGAGCTCGTGCTGCCCAATGACAGAGGTAAAGTCCTTGACGGCCCGGTCAATCTCGCTCCGGACCTCCTTGTTGACGACAAACTTGATCGCTTGGGGCTCGGGGAGGTTGGAGCGGACGGTGGGATCGGAGAAGTCGAGCTTGTTGTTGAAAATGACATCGTTGACGTAGTCGTTGAGACGGTGGGTGGGAGTGCCGTCCATCATGCTGTGCTCGCCCATGAAGCCCGAGGTGCCATTGTCATTGACGATGAACTGGAGGGGCTTGTCGTACCACCGGTTCTGACCATCACCATGCCAGTAGGCGTGGGCCCTCTCCTCGAGCGTCACAGGGGTAGCATCGTCGAGGCAGACGACGAACGAGGCCGACTCGATGAGCTCGAGAGCCTTGGCATTGCCAGCGTCCGCGGCAAGGAGTGTGGCCCGGGCATCGGTCCAGATGTCTCTGTTCTCGGATGTGAGGGCGCCGACGGCTGGGGCACGCTGGGAGGAGGCGAGCTCGTAAACACGGCGGAAGGCCTGTTCAAGCTCAGCCGTGTTGAGTTGCTTGCCGCCAACCTCATGGGCAACCTTGAAGAACTGGTTCTTGCGGATGACCAGGATGTGCTTGTGCTCGTTGGGGTCGAACTTGACGGGGTAATCGGCAGGTTTGGCCGCTACACGGCTGCAGTTGAACATGTACTTGTAGCTGTCCATGCAGATGGGAAGCTTCTTCATGTACTCGGGCTCGAGCGTGCCCTGGTCCACCATCTTCTTGAACTCGAGCACGCCGGTGGTGATGGCAGCCGCGCGCTTGGCGGGGTCACGCCTCCTCCGGTCATCGCGATGTGAGTAGAAATAGCTGACATACGGGACGACCGGGTCCCGGTAGGCGAGGTAGGCTGCCTCGTTCCACCACTCGTACATCCAGTTCTTGACCTTGGGGTCCTCGCGCCTCGCCACCAGCTTCTCCTGCAGTTTGCGGCCAGGTCCATTGGGAGCAATGAACTCTTGCACCGCCTTGGTGCTGGCTTCGAGCTCGGACTGGGAGAGGATTGGCTTGAGCGATTTGAGGTAACGAGCAGCCGTCTCTTCTAGGCTTGGTACCGGGAGACGCGGGAGGGACTCCTGGAAGCGGAGCATGGGCCCCTTGGACTTGTCCTCGACATAGCCTGTGGCAGTTGGTGGTTAGCTTTTCGAGTCGTCCGGACATGCGTCGAAAGCGAGAGAGCATACCTGCCGGGAGGGAGCTGTTGCCCCGTCTGCTTGTTTGCGCCATTGAGACTCTCTGGTGGAAAAAAAATGTCAGCCAATGTTCGGTTCGGGCTTCAGATGTACAGGCGAGAAGAGGAGCAGGAGCAAGAGGTACGAACCAGCGGGCTCGCTTTTGATGTCGCGCTCTGTCTAACAAGGTTCCTGGAGATGGAAGACCGACTCTGAGTCCGTAAAATCGAGGGCAACATCCCAACTGCGAATGTGTGCTATGTGGTGTCGTGTGCTATTATGTGTGGGTGGATCGGGGGGGAAAAGAAAGAGGGTAGGGGTGCGGTTGAGAAGGCAAGCCGAGCGCAGGTGACAGGCGGGAAGATACAAGGAGAGAGCCTGTGGGAATTTAGGATTTGGTTTTGCGACTCGCGACGGGGCCCGGGACCGCGGGGCGATAGCGTTGTGTGCCGTTCAGGTCGGCGCAAAAAGTTGGAACACCTTCAAGTATCAGCTAACAACAAAACAGCGTCCTACTACGCATACCTGTTGTGTGTTGTCTGTTGTCCTCGTCCAAGCCAGTTCACAAAGGAATTCTCTCTCGCCCTTTCTTTGCAGTCGTCTTTCTTCACGAGCCTTTTCTGGGCCCTCACAATATAATAATACTCCAGCTGATGAGAGTGAGCCTAGGCACTTTCTTAAAACAGGGGAGGTAGGACCTCAGGTAGGTAATCAATCACGCAGAAGTTCGGTATTATGGATCGGATGGGAGGATGTGAAAGCGATGGAATGCCGTGGTACAATGGGTGTGCTTGTCCGACTAACCGAGGCAAGTTTTTATTGGGGGGGGGGGGGGGTCGGGGGCGCTGCCGTCTTGGGACTGCCGACAACCAGCGAGTCAGCAGTACCTGGGGATACAAATACTGGACAGAGACTGATACAAATGATACAATTGAGAAACCCTCCTCCCTCCAATTCGAGTTTCCTTCTCGCCGAGATCTGCTAAAATTGCCATCCAGTATTTCAGCTCAGTTCTTAAGCAGTTCACGCCGTCCTGACTGGCTCATATGCTGCAAGTAACAAGACTCTTTTTCGATTGTGGAAGCGGCTCAACGCACGCGGGCTAGTGGATCCAATGGACGACGAGAGGTCACGACGTCAGACGGACGGAGGACCTTCGTTCACATGCTTTTTCTCTTCACTCAGCTCGAAATAAACTCGCGTGTTAAGCCGTTTCAAACTGCAACTCGTGTCCAGAACGTGGACTCTGGATTTGAGCGCTCTAAGCATAAAAATACAAATGCATCGCCTAGTGTTGGTGTTGGTACTCACGTATTCAATTGGAGAATAAGGTCAAACGACTCTGTGTACGTATTCAAATACTTGAAAGCACTTGGGTATCCGTACGACACGAAAACAGCGCATTCAAACCACATCCCATCATATATTATCCCCGCCATTTTGCCGACTTGTAAGAGAGGCAGAAACTACACAAGCACGCACATACAGGACAAATACAAAAAACACAAGTGAGCCAAATAGAGGTAAATAAATCCCGTTTAGTCCTCCCGTTACAAGCCGAATGCCACCCACACCTGACCACACTCTGGAGCAAGCGGGAGCGGGTATTTAATAACACATGAGCTTCACAAAATAAACACCGCATAGTTTACATACAAAAAGAACAAAAAATAAACAAAGCAGGACCTTATTAAAACTGCCTTCACTGAAATGTGCTCCACCCCAACCCGGGACACCTTAGATATCAAAGACAAGAAAAAGAAATACTTCAAGGGAGCCCAATAAGAAAAATCATGTCAATGGCCGCTGTAGGGTGAATTGTAGTACATCGGTATAGGTGTGCTATACCCGCTGCCAACACCACCACCATGACCGCCTCCAGCGACGATGCCAACCCCAGCGCCTCGAGCCATCTCATGCTGCGAAGCCCCCTAGGCCTCGTAGCTCTTGATCTGACCGTCCGCGCTGAGCGGCTGTACCGCCCCGACGGCAGGTGAGGCGTGGAAGCTCATGCGATCACCGTCCATAGCCAGCTCCTGCGCCATCTTGGCGCCCTGCTCGCCACCAATCGTAGCAGCCGTCTTGAGGCTCTCCTGGACCTCGCGCACGCGTTTCTTGAAAGACAGCCGGTCGAGGAAGAGTTGCTGCCGGGCGCGCTCCAGCTCCCGTCTCTCGGCCTGGAGGATCGCCTCCATCTCATTGAAGTACTTGAGCTTCAGCTCCATCTTCTCGAGCGTGACGTTGACAGCCGCCGAGACCAGGCGGGTCATTTCCCGCTCTTCGTGAGAGGCGAGACCGCCGGCTCTTGCGCCCATGCTCGCCAGAGGTATGTTGGCCAGCGAGCTGGTGGACGACTTGGCAACCGTGGTATCTTCCTTGTCGACCTCCATAGAGTCAGCGCCCTCCTTCTCCTTGCCCTTCCCGTTGGCCTCCAGGCCGTCGGGTTTTGAGCCTTCCAGCCTGTCCCGCAGATTTTGCTTGAGCACCTCGGCCGACTTGTTCGCAGCGGCCGCAGTGGTGGCGGGATCCGCAAGACTCGCCAGGAAGCCAACTACCGACATGACGGGATTGTCGACCTGGCTGAACGGAAGTTGCCCACCATGGCTCCCTAGCATCTGCAGACCGACTGGTGCCTCTACCTTCTCGGATTCCAGGTACTTGTCCTCAATGTCTAGCTGCAAGAACTGGAGAACGCACTCCTCGCGTGTTCTGGTTCCAACATACTCAGCGATCTCTCCCCAGTCCTCATCGTAGCGTTCTAATGCCTCTAGGAGTCTCAAGGTCTCGGCATCACTCCACGGCGCATCGCGATCGAGAATAGATGTGTATGATGGGTTCTCCATCCGGGTGTAGTGTGCGGCCGTTTGGTTCCCAGGCAGCCGACCTTCGAGGAAGCAGCTTGGGCATAAATCGGACTTGTTCTTGGCACCGGGATCTGATTGTGAGCTGTGGTAGTAAACTCTTGTGCAGTCAACTCCACAGTTGGAGCAGTTGATCTTGATGGTTGGCGCTTTGGTGAGCTCTTCCAATCCAGACGTGCCATTGGCTGCGGGTGTCTCGCCGTTGGCCTTGTTTTCCGTCTTGTTGAGCTTGTTGTTCTTGGCATTGGCTTCGTAGATATTTCGGCCAACTTCCAAGTTGAGCTCCGGCTTGGGCGCCGGAGCCGCGCTTGCTTTGGATTCCGTATCCTTGTTCTGCTTCCCCTCGGCAACGACCGGATCGGCAGCGGGCTGCCATGGTTGCAGGCCTCGGGGCGTATCACAAATAATCCTGAAATGACCCGTAAAGGGTGGACCGACGTGCGAAGGACGTTGATCAGCATCAACCTTTGATTCAAGTTAGCGACGGTACAAGGCAGGAATAGGGAGAGCAAATGTGCCCACCTGATAGTTAATCAGACCCCACTGTTCCAGGAAGGCATGCACGCGCATGATGGCGCAAACATCTCCAGCCAGGTTACGTCGGCAAGCAGTGACGGTGAGATACTCGACAGGGTTCAGACGGTAGGCATTGATCATAAAGTCGCGGTAGTCTTTATAGACGGCCGGTGTCTTGCTTCGGTTTCGGTTGTTGAAGAACTCGGGCAGTGCCTTTCGCTCGATGTTGTGAATGGCCCCCATGTCGAACCATGTGCTGTAGGAAGGAAGCACTATGGAATGGGTTTGTGAGATCAAGTGTTCTCTCGCTGCATTCTCAATCGACTCCTTTGTTTTTACGTCGGTTGCGCCTTCGCCGGTGGTCTGGCCCTCGCCGTTCTGAGCCGCCTCATCCTTTGGGGCATCGCCCATCTCCTCATCCTCTCTGGCAGTCGTCTCGGCAGGGGGGCCCTCGGGCGCGTTGAGCGGATTGTCTGATGAAGTGCCGGGTGCAGGTGTTGTGTTGTCCTGTTTGATCGCGAGTTCGATTCCTTCGCCCATTTGCACGTCTGCACGTCCGCCAAGGTCATGGTTAGAGAGCCGAGGTCGAAAGCAATAGCAGTGGCAGTTTGCCTACCTTCGTTGGAGCCAGAGCCAACAACATCGGGAAGAGGGGGTTGCGCTAGAATCGGATTGGCGTCCGGCGATGCGCCATTGTTTGGTGTGCCGTAGTTGACCGATCCCTCCTCCATGGCGACGACAAGGTTGATGAGAAAGGGATGGCTGTTGGACAAAATTCAAATGCTCGACTGCCACCTAAACAGAGACGGAAAAAAAGATGAAACGGGGCGCCAAATAGGTGTGTGCTGGTGGAGATTAACTGAATGCGACGGATTCAAATCGGGGGACGATGAGATGGAGACTTTTGGCGGCGCAAACTGTCGATTTCGCGATAGCCAGCCGGGAGTGGTTCGTGATGTCGTCGCGTTTGGAGAAATATTCGCGCCGGGCTAAGGTGAAGCGCTGCTCGCCGCTCAGACCCCCCAGCCTTTCTTCCTGTTACCTAGCCCCTGCATTTGGCTTGGTTAGTCAGCGAGGAGCTCACGTGTCCACGTATGAGATGCTCCAGCCCCACTTGGTTTGGCATTTCCAGGTTGAACCACTTGCGACAGCCACAGGGCATTGCGCCACACCAGCAAGAGCAGAGCATGACATCGCCTAACCTCGGGCCGTCACAGGCCGTCATTGATCGAAGTGCACGCCTTTGCCCCAGAACCCGAACCCGGGCGCAAGCTAGACGACATAGAGAGACTTTCACCTTGTTCCTACTTCTCCCTCGTCAACCTTGTCCACTCAGCGCATACCCCGGAATCCTTTCACCCGATAGACTTTTATTCAAACCGCATACCATGCTACTGTCGACCGGCTTGCGATCAATTTCGGGGCTCGCTGCCCGTCCCCGGTTGGGGGCCTCGGCCGTTGTCACAGGATGCCCGGCGGCCCTGCGTCGGTTATTATCTGCCCTAGCAGTCCTCGAACAAAAATACGGAAAGCTCAACACGGGTTCTCTGAGTGCCATTACCGCCGCACAGAAGCTGGGTGGCTCCGTACACGGATTCGTTGCCGGAAGCAGCATCAAGGCTGTCGCGGAGGAGGCGGCCAAGGTTGCGGGTGTTGAGAAGATTATCGCAGTGGAAAACGGTGCTTACGACAAGGTTGGTGCTCTTCTCTAGAGGCGAACAAATGCTGAAACCCCACGAATTGTTGTTCCTAACAAGGCTTGCGACAAAATCAGGGGCTCCCCGAGAACTTTGCGCCACTGCTAGTGGAGAACATTAAGAATGGAGGATACACGCACGTCATCGCCGGCCACACGGCATTCGGCAAGAGCCTCCTCCCCCGCGTGGCCGCCCTCCTCGACTCGCAACAAATCTCAGACATCACTGCCATCGAGGACGAGAAGACGTTCGTCCGGCCCATCTATGCTGGAAACGCCATTGCCACAGTGGAGTCGTCGGACGCCATCAAGATCATCACCATCCGCGGGACAGCCTTCCCCGCGGCCGAGATCGCCGATGGCTCGGCGACCATCGAGGACGGTGTAGATGCCAAGGTGGAGAGCGCGACGGAGTGGGTGTCGGAGGATCTCGCCAAGTCTGACAGGCCGGATCTCGCCACGGCCAGCAAGGTCGTTTCCGGCGGTCGTGGTCTCAAGTCCAAGGAAGAGTTTGACCGGATTATGCTCCCGCTCGCGGACTCGCTCGGGGCCGCCGTTGGAGCTTCCCGCGCGGCTGTTGACAGCGGCTATGCCGACAACAGCTTGCAGGTGGGGCAGACTGGAAAGGTCGTGGCGCCCCAGCTGTACATGGCTGTGGGTATTTCGGGTGCGATCCAGCACTTGGCAGGTATGAAGGACAGCAAGGTGATTGCGGCCATCAACAAGGACGCCGATGCGCCCATATTCCAGGTGGCGGATGTTGGACTTGTGGGCGACCTGTTTGAGAAGGTGCCCGAGTTGACTGAGAAGCTGAGCAAAGCGTAATCTTGATTCCAACTTGAATGACAAAAAGACATTGTGCAGTTTCCATCATGTTCCGCCTGTCTTATATATACCTCTATACATATAGGTGAATAGTTTGTTCTGGGGCCAGCCACGCTGACAAACAGACATTTACCCCAAAACAGCCAACATATCCGCGGTCCTAGTGAACTTCTCCCTCTCCTTGCCCTCCCCCTTCCCACGTTCCCTCTCAGCGGCATCAATCTTCAGCCAATCCTCCCACCGCACAACCCTAGCTTTCTTGTCCAGTCCCGTCTCGGCCCGAACGCCTTCCCAGCCCGCCACACCCTTCTCTTTATCTCCATGCCGGTTCAGAAACGGCAGCCGGCCTTTCAAATCCTCAACAATGGCATCCGCAGTGTTGAAGGCATCCTCCATGGTAGACGCAATAACGCCCGTAGGACCCCTCTTGACCCAGCCGGCACAATACAAGCCCGGAAAGTGGCCATATGTCCGTGCAGCATCCTGAGTACGCTCTTCGTGCCAGACTCGTCCGTGGCCGTCGTTGCTTATCACGCCGCGGCGCTCGTCGAAGGGGACGCCTATGTCGGCGAACTCGCCTAGCGGGGTGGATTTGTAGCCTATCGAGCGAAAGGCGATCGAGGAGGGAACTGTGATGTGAGAGTTTGTGCCGAGGGCGTAGGCGTTTGGGCTGAAGGGGTCTGATAGCGAGGTGCGTTCGAATTCTGTGGAGCCGAGTTGGGAGGCGGAGGATGGGTCTGGGAGGAAGGACTTGGGGGATAGGCAGAAGTCTAGGGACCAGGATTTTGACCGTGAAGAGGAGGGTTGGTTGGAGTATTTTAAGAGGATCTCCATCAGACGTTTGGGTGCTCGGGGGAGGGTTTTTATGTCGGACGGTACCAAGGATTCGTCGACTGGGTGGAAAGACACAGACGGGAGCTTCATTAGTTCGCGTACTTCCTTTATTGTGAAGGCCGCCTTGGGAGGAGGAGTTAGTGTTGTTGTTGTCGTTGTCTGAGAAATAGGGGCCGTGGTGCCATGGTTACGTACTTGCATTGGCCCACGGCGACCGACCACATGGACTCGTTTTATTGTGCTTTTTGACAAAGTCTCTAGAGCGTGGGCTGTGATGTCTGATTTACGAAGTACATCGACGTCTTCGAGGAGCATGCGCGCAACGTCGAGAGCTACGTTGCCTTGGCCGATGATGACTGCCTCGTCGCCCTGGGTGAGGTCCGGGGCTAGGTCGGCGTGCTCGGGTAGGCCATTATACCAGCCTACAAACTCGCGGGCTGAGTAGATTCCCTTCAGGCTGGACTCGCCTGGGATCCCGAGCGTCTTGTCTTTGCTCGAGCCGTAGGCAAACACCACGGCGTGATAGTGCCGGAGGAAGCTCCCCAGCGGTACCCTCCCAGCTTCGGGGTGGCCTGGTTGGTCTCCAACTGAGACGTTTCCGACAAAAGTAAAGTGTGGCGAGCCAGCCACTTGTTCAAATTTCTCGCGACAATTCTACAGGTGAGACCTGAATGTCAGAATATTTCTTGTCTTATTATCCATACATGTATTTCATGACAACGCTATATGGTCGAGACCATTTTACCTTGACCTCTGGATGATCTGGAGCAACGCCGAACCTGACAAGACCAAACGGCACAGGCAAGGCCTCATACATGTCGACTCTTGCGCCGTGAACTTTGGACATGAGCCGGTAGGTTGTGTAAAAACCTGCCGGTCCGGAGCCGATGACGGCAACCCGGAATGGGCTGTTGAGCTCATTTTGCGGCGGGATGGCAGTTGAGGTGACTGTCCTCCGCGGTCTTGACGCCAACAGGACTTGAGAGATGAGGCTCGATTTTCTTTGTCGCGAAATTGAAGTGCACAGGGAGCTAATCCCTGTCATTGCCCTTGAGAGGTACATGTCTAGAAACAAAAATGAAGATGACGTTTTATGATAAAGCACGCATTTTCAAAGTCCCATAGACCTCGTCGATGCGCTGCAAACAAGGCTGTTGTGCGACAAATATGTTGGCGGTTGGCCATCAATCGGTGCTAGGTCCGTGATGAGTTTTCGGCCGAGCTGCTCGCTGGCCCGTGGACGGATATCCGCAGGGCAGAGCCGCAGCGGCAGCTTCTCTAATTTTAGCGATTGGTCCACTACCACCTGGGGCCTAAGTCGCTGAACGTGGCGACGAGCTAGCTACCCCTGTCCCGCCTCTAAACTCGCCCATGACGTAGTAGCAACAGAACAAAGCTGCCCTCAATATCCATTGTTACCAGCGTTTGGCATGAAACTGACATTCACGATACAAATTGACTGGAAATGATGGCCCAGTAAGTTATTTCGTGTCCACGACAACTCGGGAACCTGCATACGCCGCGATGAAAAGTTCACCAATTGAAAATGGGGGCCCCTCCCATTACCCCAGTGTGACAGTGACGAGCTGGCTGACAGGAAACACAGCCCAGCTGAAGCGCCGTCCACGTTGCCCTGCCAACAGCGCAAAACCCTTGTCACTCCATCTCCGAACAAACATTGGACAACCACCCCCTCCCCCATCATTCAAAGATGTTGCTTGCTGCTCCACCCAAAGAGTGTTCCCGTCCCGTCCTAAAGATATTCTTGATAATATCGCTCGCTATTGAATTTCTAGAGTGGCGATAGCAGGAACATCGTCAGCGTTCTTTGCACTGGTTCGCGACCATCATTTGGTTGCACTGATTGCAATTAAGCACAAGTCGAGACTCGACGTCCGCAGCCATGGGAGGCACGCGGCCGCCCTTCATTTACGAGGCCGTCAAGAATGACGACAGCCGATTCCAGTCCACCACCTTCGACCCTAAGGCAGTTACCCGTGCCAGTTATGAGAATAAAGCTCCTAAGCCCAGGCCCGAGGGCCCGCTTGTCACCATCAACCGACATCCCGAGTAAGTGGACTTGGCTCTTCCTCATTCCAGGTCCAAGACAGACTGTCTCGGCACGTAGGACCGCGATGGGAAGCACCACTAACAACGAGGTCGGAATAGCGCTCATGGAGTCCCGAGCCATCGCTCAAGGCCATTCAAGCCAATGGGTCGCAGGACCAAGAATTGGATTCGATATATGCGCAAGGTCCAACTCGTTTGTCGAGCCTTGGAGCTCGTCGGGACAGTTGGCATGCTGCTTGTCATGATTCTTGTCAACAACATCGATGCACTGGCAGGCTGGGTCCTGAGGATCACTGTACGTTTTCTGTCCGGCTTTGTTCTGACACGTACTTGCCATGTTATTAACAGGTAACTTTTCTTTTTATTTTCCACTCTAGCTCGGTGTCAACATCCTCCACTGTGCATACGCCGTGTTCCACCTCTCACGACCAGCAGGCGGGCGAACTCCCGGCTCGTCAGCGGCCTACCATGTGTTCGCCGGCGTCTCCGACCTCGCCATCCTCCCTCTGTACGCCTATGGGGCCCTCACAGCAAGGAACCAAGGCGAAAGCTGGGCTACTCTCCTCCACGACGAGACCCTCGTGCCCAAGTACTTTATCCCCGCGGTATACTACGGCTTCATCGGCGCCGGTAGCCTCCATCTGTTGTCGCTGGCGATTTCGCTCTGGCTGAGCATCATGTTCCGCCGCATCGTCAACATGCCCCCCGACATGAACCCGCTCGAGAGCAATCTCACGTCTCGCGCACACAAGAGGAACAAGTCCTCGGTCGTGACAACAAGTACCTACACCGACAGCGAGAAATGTCTGGACTCGGCACTGGGAGACCCCAGACTATCGGTCCTCTCCCAAGCCGACCTGTCTCGACCCCCCAGCGTGCCCTTCATGCACACCAGACAAGGCTCACAAACCTCCATCGCCACGCGAGACTCGCGCTTCGACCTCCCCAGTCGACAATACCAAATCACGCCCGGAAACTCGCCCCGCAACTCGGCCACCGCGTCAGATCTCAAGCGCATGTCCGCCCCAGTACCACCGCGATCGTCCAACCGCACCTCGTACGCCGAAATCCCAACCCGAGACATTGTCTCCAACAGCACCAACCCCAATTCCCGCCCCAGCTCAAGCTACCACAACCATGCCAGCAGCGGCAGCGTAGCCTCGTACCGCGCCGAACAGGTCCCCGTCTCTCCGGTGCAAACCGTCCAGCCCCGCGCCGCAAAATTCACGGAAGCCTGGTACGCCTCCGAGTCACTCATCAACCGGACTCAAGAACGCACTCGGGCGCTGGCACAACTGAAGGCGGCGAATAAACGGCGGGCATATGAAGCTCTCAATCAACCCTATGATGCCCACGATGAGTCGGATTCCGAGAATGACGAGAATGATTACACCAGTGCCCATCACAGGAGAAGGAACCCACTAGCTCCAGGGGAAGATGAAGTGTCGGTAGCGGCGGTACCAGATAATCACCCCAACCCGCTGAGATCACATCCGACCGAGAGTCCCAAGGGAACACCGCCCAAGAGACCGTACACACCGTACCGCGGTGCGCATAATCCAGGGGCGCTGTCAGAAGTAAATCTCAACGATAGACGAGTAAGCGGGAGCCAGGATATCGTTGACCAGGTCGCCCCCAAGCACAGCGCCGTTGCAGGAGGACGCGCTAGGGACAGTTCTATCCAGCCCGAGATCTTCTTTTACTCCAAGCCGTATGGCGATTTGAGAGCTGCTACGCCGCCTATTATGATTCCTGCGAACGGGAGTGGGAGTCGAGTCGTTTCGTCGGGGAATGATTATGATCTGGGTGCTGGAGGCTATCAGTTGAAGGGGCGGAATGTAAGCGGGAAGATTGCCGAGGAGGGGAAGGCTGGGGTGGGCAAGTCGGACAGGTGGAGTCGTTTTGCGCTGAAAGGCATGAATTGAGAATGAATCCTGGAGTTTTCAGCACATTGCAGCGGCTTTATTGCTTTGTGCGCAAGATTCTATCTCTCTCTTTTTTTTTTTTTTTTTGGTTTTGGGATTTATTTGCTTTGCCTCTGCTTCTGGAGTTTTGTACGGAATATCTCTGGCTTTTCGTGTCATGGGTTGTTAAGAGTGTTATTTGGGATAGGGTACATGTACTCCGTACCGCGGAGGGACTGAGATTTCTCAAGTGTTTCGGGTTAGGGGTGGAAGGATGGAAGGAGATGGGTTGTAAATGAGAAATGAAAGAATTCATATTCAAAAATGACATGAACCAGACAAGTTATGGTTTATAAAGAAATACATTCAAAGCCCCTGCTTTCGTCCTCTCCTTGAGTTCCACTGGCAGGACACCGGCAACGTCACACGGCCCCTGGGTGATGCTAGAAAATCAGAGGTAAAGATAGGCAGAGGACCACAAGCCGATTTCGTTCGTATCTCAAACAATGCTCATTGCTCACTGGGTCTCGCAACTCCAATCAGCACACGACCGAAGGATTTGATTACCTAGGTAGTATAGCAGGAAATCAGTCGCTCTAGAAACGTCGGCCGGCGCGGGCTAACTGCCCCCACTCAATCCGGCATGGTTAAGCGAGTGCGAGTGCGAACATCTACCACTTCGGCCTCAAATCATACCGGCTTGAGCACATATGATCGAATACCTTCATCTCGAAAGACGGTCCGAATACTGATAACCCCAAGCACCATTGCCATGGCTGATAGTCATTCTCAGAGGCGTTGGGGGCGTTGGGGGCGTATGTACAGGACTTTGTACAGTACCCAACCGACCAACCGTACCTACAACTGACAACTGTCATATACAGCAAACAGACAATGCCATCAACCAACCGACCAACCAACCGGCTTTGTGAAGCTAATATTACCTCGCTATGGAGAAAAACAATGTGTTTTTGCTCTATAATTATTTCCCCTGTCCCGCATTCCTAGGCCTCTTCGGCGGAAGGAGTTCCTCGTCGGCATCGGAACTGCGCTTCTAATCTTCCATTCTGAGCAGTGTATGTCAACCTTGTCGATACACGTGAGACTAGAGCATCTTTCCAGATCCTCGGTCCTCAGTCCAGGATGCTGTTCCTTTCCGGCTACCAGTAGCGTGAGTGTTCCTCTGCCCACACGGATAGAAGACCCCCCGAGATGAGAATCAACATCGAAGATGGCATTCGAGTCCGAACCAGGCAGATGACTAAATAACACCTCAGCGCCGTCACCTGCCCTGGGGAAGAAAGATCATTCATCCGAATGCGGCCTTGCTTCATCTGATTAGCCAGGGTTGCACGAGCGACTGTTGGCATCATTCGGCCTTGGGTCGAACCGAATAGGAACAATACCGAACAGTCTACCAATCTTATAAAGTATAGCGACAGAGTCAGGGCTGGTCTGTCGTCACCTACTCTGTAGGAACCGGCCAGCAGGAGTCAGAATATCGACAGCAGCAAGATAACTTGCCTTCAGACAGACACAATGCCCACGCTTCTCCAAAAAGCTTCACTTGCTGAGCCTCCTCGTCTCCGGATTGGCATCCCCCCTGCTTGTGACGACGTTGAAAATGGGCAGGGCGCTCAGGAGAGACAAGAGAATGCTGTGGCCGTTGAAGATCGGCCGGGATTGCCCAAGGCACGATTCTTGATGCTAGGAACAGGGTACGTACATACTACGGCCAAGAGTCTCCTTGCTAGACCGAACAAAGAAATATCAGCCCTGATAATGCTGACAATGAAACCCCCAATAAAGCATAGGAACAGGCCTCTTCCTAGCAATGCTAGACGCCTCGATCGTGTCGACAAGCTTGTACAGCATCTCAGCCGAGTTCCCTGGCTCGCTTGAGACCATCAACTGGGTCGGTTTGGCATACACTTTGGCGTTTCTCAGCTGTGCAGTGTTATTTGCTCGGATATCCGATGTCATTGGGCGGAAGGCGGCGTTTTTGTCTGCCTATTTCATTTTCATTGCTTTCTCGGTTGGTTGTGGCTTTGCAAGGAGTCTGAATCAGTTGATTGTCCTGAGGGCTTTGCAGGGTATCGGTGGTTCTGGTGAGTGTTCGTTTATTTCAAATCAGAGGAAATAAGGGGCGTGTACTGACAAATGCCCACTTGCGGATATAGGTTTGTATAGCATCGCCATCATCATATTCCCCGAGGTTGCGACAAATGAGCAGAAGAAGCTCATCGCCGGGTTTATCGGTGTCATTCTGGCCGTTGCTGGCGTTTTGGGCCCCATCCTGGGGGGCATTTTGACCGAGTATGCGACCTGGAGATGGGTCTTTTGGGTCAAGTGTGTAGTCGCATCCTTTTCTTGTCCGCCATCTGCACCACCTCATACTGGAGCCTCGAAACCGAGACATAGGAAGCAATCTGACATGAACTTTTACCTTCCAGTGGCCCGGTAGGCAGTGTCTCGGCAATCCTCTTTCTCTTGACCTGGCCAGAGGAGCGGTATCTCCCAGTACTAGAGAGACGAAAATGGAGCGAGGTAGATTATCTGGGCTCCTTTTTGCTGTAAGTCCCCTCGCGGATTTGGTCAGAATTACTCCCTCCTTGCTCGCCTCGGATAAGCCATGCGCTGTCTTCTGCCTGACTAAACCGATTACTCTTTCGCAACCACAGTATCGCTTCCGCAGCATTACTAGTCTTTCCTTTCCAAAACTCGAGTATATCCTATAACCAAAACCCACGCCAAAACCACTGGGCCACTCCAACATTCCTAGCCCCCCTCTTAGCCAGCATCCTCTGCCTAACCGCCCTCTTCGCATGGCAGTACTTCCTCCACACTCACCAGCATCAAACATCGATAACCGCACCAGCCATACCTTTATCCCTGCTTAAAAACCACGTCTACACGTTCACGGTCCTCAACACCCTCTGCACCGGCTTCCCCTACTTGCTAGCCGTCTATGCCTTTCCTCTCCGGTTCCAAGTCGTCAATGGACGGACCGCCCTCGGAGCGGGCGTGATGATGCTGCCTATGCTGGCTGGGTCGGCCGTGGGAAGCGCCCTAGGCGGCGCAGTCAATGGAAAGGGCAACCGCTTGTCCGAGACGCTTGTGGTCGCCTGTGGGCTGACCATTGTGGGATGTGCTTCTTTGACGACGCTTTCGAGTTCTGGTGAGAGCTACGAGCCGAAAGCACTGGGTTTGCTGGTGTTTCTGGGATTGGGCTTCGGGCTTGCTGCCACGGCCTCGTCGATTCTGGGGACTGTGGAGAGTTCGGCTAGAGAGCATGGTAAGTCCCTACCTTTTACTCGCTTTTCTTTTTTCTTTTTTTCTTTTTTTTTTCCCTTTTGAAGACAGCTGACAAGTAGATTTCGATCATGGGATGTTTTTAGCAACCGCCCAGGGAATCATTGCCCAAGTCCGAATCCTAGGCGGCAGTTTGGGCATAGCATGCTCATCTGCCGTTTTAGGAGTTGAGCTGACTGATAACGGCCGATTAAGCCAGTTACTTAGCCCGGAGCAGCTGGCTCATCTCGCGTCGACCATGTCCGAGGGTGTCTTGTCCGAGGAGCAGAAGAATGCGGTCAGGGTGGCGTACACGGACGCTCTGTGGGAGGATATGGTTATTTCCTGTGCGGTGGCCGGGCTGGGGCTTCTTTTTGCCCTGGGGGTGTATAGAAAGGGTAGATTGACCATTGAGGAGTCGTTGGCGCGACATGTTGGTGGCGAGGAGGAGCGGAAGAGACGGGTTGAGAGTTGATGAAAGAATTATCATGAATTTGAAGCTAGGTGATTATATACAGGTCAAATGTCGAGCTATGTCTTCCTCGTATGATATAACTAGTATTAAGCTAGTACAGTCCTTACTGGACCGGAAAGTCTGTATAGTATCCGTATCCATCTCATGAGGCTCGTTGAATCCGGTTGAGACATAAGATATCCTCTTGGTCTTTACCAGCCCGCCCTCAGATCCTCTCCCGTCATCCCGTCCTGCTGCTTTCTTTGCACAGGCTTGTGGCTGGAAGATGATAATATAGCCTCTCCACGACCAAAACCAGCAAGAGCTGAGCTGCGATGCATACAGCAACTGCAGAAGACAAAACGCACAGGTATATAATCGAATTTGCGTCTGTGTGTGCATCTCAAGCGGCAGTCTCACGAAAAAGGAAGCTTAGGCTGAGCTGAGTGGACAGCCCGCCTACCATACAGCTGCAGAAAAGGCTGAGAGCAGGACCTGAAACACGGTTTCAGGATCGACAACGACAGACCAACCCAGCGGTCTGGAAAGACCTCAAGGAGAATCTTGGCGTCTCCCAGAACCAAATAATCTCATCCAAGTCCCAGGCAAGTGTGTGGTCGCGTATTGACCTGCTTTGTCAAAGATTACCGATAAAAAAATCCATAACGATGCCAAACACACGCTTACGTACCACACCACACATATCTCTCAGCTTGGTCCAGGCGTTTGGTGGCTGTCGGTCGGCTGAAGGGAACCTCTCCAGCGGTCATGGAAGACATGGGAGACCATGTTTTGGAAGCCATTCCCCGGCGTGTTAGGCTTCGCAAGACTTCCCCATTCAGGGAGTAAGCTGGAGTTGGCAGCGGGAGAATGTCAATATGGCAAAGGGGGTGGTGGATTGCGTAAGCTACGCACTTGGTTGTCTTGGTTGTTGATCTTTTGGAAAGTTTTCGACCCAACTTGCTCGGTCCATCTTTGGGAGAGAAGATAAGAGGCTTGAGATGGATCTTGGAGGCAAGATGACTGGGCGACTGGGCAAAGCGAGATGATGTTTCGGTGACTATTGAGAGATTTCCCAAGTCCCCTAGGTCACCGTTCACAAACGCTGTTAGGCTAATTGTCGTTGAAGCAGCCATCAGTACATGGCACAGAAGAACACACTAACAGCCAGTCAGTGATGCTACTTGTTTTCTCTGGTGAATCTCGGCAAGGCGATATGCACTCTTAGGCGACCCAGTGAATCCCTTCGACAGGTTCCGAGGAAGGCGAGAGTCCTTGGCCCGAAGAACAACAAACCTCCCCGCCCAAGGAGACAATCATTCTCCCCAAGTCATGCACAGGTCGGATCATGGGCTCACAGGCTGAGGCCGCGGAGGTTCTCAATCTCAACAACCCGTCACGGAGAAAAGGTACAAAGGAGTTCAAGCTGGAGTACAAGACGAATATTTTCTGTTGACCCCTCCTGATCGTCAAAGCGGGTGCCAGACAACGATCAACAATGGTTGCCACTCGAGCAGATCAGAATCTTCGGGCGAGCATGACGCGCCTGGCGTGGTAGACCCTTGGAACTAAATGAAGGATTATCGTGTTTTCTTTTGCGTTGCAAGCGTGCCACGAGGCTTTGCTGGCTGCCGGATATCTCTCGGGTTGGGTTACTGTCCTGAACAGATGAGGGGTAGTTTGTTATATCGCAGCTTTCTTATGCCGGGGACGCCTCCCAGAGTGTGGTTGATTCACGTCAACATGGCTGGCACGAGAATGTCGGCTCCCGTGAACCAACCAGACCGGGAGCAGAGGGACGGAGGAGTCAGCTCAAGGCTCGGTGGTTTGTGAATCGTGATGGATGTGATGACTTATCCCGCGCCGTGCAGCTTTTTCGAGGCCGACCAGATGTCTCTTGTGCAGCTGCATAATCGTAAGGGGAGAGGCTGCAGTTCTCCGCATTATCCTCGCACAAGTCGCAAAACGGTGGTGGGTCCCTCCGTTTTCCCCCTCTTTCCCGAGAGAGAAGGAAACGGGATTGGTGGGAGAGCTTGTAACAGCTGGTGGTGGTTTCCCCGCACCGGCACCAGATTTGTTTGAAAGCACGAGTTCATGCAAAACACAATGGGAAATTTTCGAATACTATCAGTAGTACACCATAAAATGACGTGGTTCATTAGGTATCTCGTACTGGAAACTCTTCTTTGGTCAAGACCAACTTGAACTGGCAGGTGCATGTCGGCATTTCTCGGTGTACCAAGTTTTGCGAATCTGTGTCTTTGAAGAAACAGCATGCGTCTTCCCCACCTTTTGCTCTCCAACACCACCACACCTTCTTTCTACCCCTGCAATACCCCGGACCCCGCACTCCAAAAATCTCACAGGGGTTTTTGGGGGCAAG
This sequence comes from Rhypophila decipiens, assembly GCA_033297075.1. NCBI lineage: Eukaryota > Fungi > Ascomycota > Sordariomycetes > Sordariales > Naviculisporaceae > Rhypophila > Rhypophila decipiens. Next base: position 201,769 of record MU858077.1, on the reverse strand, counting down.
GGGTTAGCCGGCCCCAAAGTTGGGGGTACCTGAAGCGTTGGGGTTATTGGGGCAATTCAATCCCTGCTCCAAAGTCACTAAAACCGTCAACGCCACGGGCCGTCTCTCCAGATTGCAACTCCATCCTCTTCTCGGACAGCCGCTGAATTCATCCAACCAATCATCCTTCGACATGCCCCCCTTGGTTCTCCGCTTTGGGCAACCGTTGACGTTTCTCTCGGCTCTCACCCGATCCCTGACTCCAACTTTTTTCCCTGATGCCTTTTACATGACGAGCGCGGTGCACAGGTGCTTTCTCGCAGACCCTCACAGGCTCACACACACCACGAGCCTCTGCAAGCGTCCAGATCGAGATGTGCATATCACACCCACGAGGAGTGTCATCAGTGCTCGCAGCCGTGGCTTTCTCATCCACGCGAGAGGGCGCCACCAACAGATGGAACCAAAATCCTGAGCCTTTGCAGGAAATGGAATGGGTGCCTTGCTCCAGTCACCTGGACCTGAAAAGGTGCAAAGAGACCGAGGAAGCCCGTACGAATACCCACTTACACCGCGGTCCAGACACCGCCTCCCAGGACATTGGACCTTCGGCTATCTGCAAGTTTGGACAGATGATCGCTTCAAAATGTTTCGTGTGGATGTACAGACCACCGAGGTTGGTGAGCGAACCGGAGATGACCAAGTTTTTCTTTTTTTCTTTTTCCCTCGCAAGCTCAACTCCATCAAGGACCTTGTCGCCGACAGGTTTGACTGAGACCATGACCATGGTGATCCACTCACCATCATCGAACCTTGGCTAGCCTTGGCGCTCTGGCGGACCGGGCCTCATCTCCTTCTCCCCACAAGGAAGCAACCTCACGATTCTTTGACGCCCTCGTTTATTCGGACAAGAGTCAAGAAAATCCAAGAGGAGAAGAGTTCGGTACTGATAGCCGTGGCCGGCAGATTCTACGACCCCTGGCAAGACAGCAGGGCTAGGTGACGTGGAGAGGAGGGCGGGGAGTAGGAATCTATCGATCGTGTGCCGGTTCTCACATGAAAACAACACACCAAACAAAGAACCAAACAAGGTGCAACAATGGTTGGGAAAAATCTTAGCTACGATGCAACTTAGCTAACGTCTGTAGCCCTGGAACGCTGGTTGGTATGACGGTGCGCTTTGAACATTTGTTTAATTCATCGTCCCGACATCTCCGACAAGCCATATCACAGTGACCGACAAGCTGTACACTACTATGGGAGAAGAGCCCACGATGGCATCAAGTATTACAACCAAGACGGTGCAGCAGTGCAGCCAGACATGGAGGTATGGGCGAGTCGAGGTGAGGGTACGTGTACGGGGGTAATGCCCTGACCAACGATGCATGCCACACCCACTCAGCCAACGCGAATGAAGCCGTTGAAACCCGAAAATGAATGAATTGGCACAATTAAAAAAGATGCGACACTTGAGCAAAGGGCGAGAAAGATGAAGCTCTGGGCAGACCAAGCCAGGCTCCAAGATGTTCTGGAAACTCGGCTTTACTACCCTGTGTGCAGGATCATTTAAATTACCCCAGGATTTTCATTCACTGAGACAAGACTGACTGTTCAATATCATATTGGATGTTGTATTCGATGAGCTGCTTTGCTTATCAAACCATCAACTCTCGATGGTCATTGGCCAGGTCGAGTATACATGCCCGAAATCCATTGGACGCTGACAAGCCGACGTATCGTAAATACCCTACGCCCGTTATCCTCTGACTTGTCCAAATTTGACAAGAAATAGGGGTGGACGAAAGGGGGTGTTGTCGTCAGTTATACACTAGAAAGGATTGGCGTGAATATCAAACTGCTTGGACACACAGACATTGTAGTCAAACCGCAGCGCATACACACTATATTAGCACAGGAAGCGAAAAAAGAACAAGGCGACCTCACGCGCTAGAACACTCGTCGAACATTTTTCCCCGATGCCCATTGACTGGGGAGGACTGGGGAAGCCCTTTAATCTAAATCTCCACGTTTCCAGAAGCACAAAGATTAAATGACATAGGCACGCTAAATAAAAACATCCAGAAGAGCGACGACGAGATTGGACAGAGACACAACACGGCCCGGTATAATTTCTCGTCTCGGCTCTTTTTTTAACTCGGTTTAATTTCTTTAGGGGTGAGAAGATCTCGTTTTCGTCTCGTTGCTTTTTGGACGGTCTTCTTTCGAACTCGATGCTCCCCTGTCTGTTTTTTATGGTGGTACTCTACTCGACTCGACTTGACGTTATGCGCCCACCGGCGATGCCCACCACCACCACGGATATGCCTTTGCTGAGATCCGAGCCGTGACCTCCATGCCTCGAAGCAAGACTGTGTGGACGGATAGAAGGAGGGTTTAGTCGATGGAGGCTTTGATTTTCCATCCGCTTGTGACACAACGAAAACGACTGGACTGGGCCGGACCAGACCAGACCAGACCAGACTTGTTGACTGGATGGATGTATAAACGGATGAATTGACGTACGAAAATGCGTCAACTTGACTGACTGGCTGGGTAAAGACCCGACCTCCTCGCCTCCCGACCTGCTCGGAGATGACATAGAGAGAGATGATCACGCAGGAAGACGAGATGATTATGGCAGCGGACCAAGGGGCCCATTATCGTCATATGTTGACCATGTTGACCATCGAATGACGGTACGAAGTGGCAAGTCTTGAACCCGAATGGTTGCGATGATGATATATAATCTATCAGACCCCATTTCGACCTGCCTCATCTCTAAACCAAATGCATATCCAGCCTTGTAACCTGTCCAGAAAGGCCGTGAGTATCATCGTACAGACTACAGTATGAGCGAGCAAGCCACAAAATTACCATCACTGCGCATAACCCCGGAGAGCAAAGTAACACGGACCGAGCATGACAGCGTTGACATGTCTGTCAGGGTAGGACAACGTAACATACATAGCAGACAGGTACGAAAGAGACACACGCACACACACACACGCACAATAATTACCCTACAGACAAGCTTGACCAACCCAGTAAGCAGTACAAACAGCGAGTAAGTAAATGAGCACGACCCTTGTAATATACAGAGTGGAGAGTGGCATTCTCGGAAAGCCGGGAATGTTTTACCTATTCCTGGATGTTGTCGATATAGTCCATGCCTTTGGTTGTTTCTAGGTGTACATTTGTGTTGGCCTCTTATGTATGCTAACGTCTGTACACTCGCAACTGCAACCACCCAAAAGCTAGCTCCCACACTCACAGGTGAACATATAAGAAGTGCAAGGGGGGGGGGGAGAGAGAGAGAGAGAGAAAGAAAGAGAGAGAACTAGGGGTCCCACACCCACCCCCCTTTTTACCCCGGATTTGCCAAAAGCCTCGCATCCTCGACCATTGAAACCCAACATGAAGTTAGACCTACCTATCTGCACGGTACGAACTGTGCCACAATGCCACTGCCCCTGCTCACTGCCACTCCTACTATGTAATTATCTATGTCCCTTACCCATCTGTACTGTATGCACCCGTGACATCCACGCCATGCTCGAAGAAAATCCGACTGCAGAAAATGGGCGGAGGGGAATCATCCTCTACGTAACTCCGTGTGTGTGAGAGAGAGAGAAAGACAAAGCCAGCCATCCATGGGATGTCATGTCACCCCGTCGATCGTATCGTTGTGATCGTCATGTTCAAGCAAAACATCGTGTCATGTACCCCACATTCAATGGGTTACATTATCCTTTGTGTGGTAGACAGACAGACAGACAGACCAAAAGGCCAAGAACGGTGTAACAGATGCAAAAACAGATTGGTATCAATTCTCTTTCTCGTGAGGGAAATATAACCATCATCGTGCGTGTATAACGTAACGTTTCTTGTCCCCATGCATACCCACCAGCCATACATACAAATCCAGGTATTCATTGTTTGTGAAACGTAAACCACCGTGCCGTACCAAAATGAATCAACCAAACCACCGCCCATTTTCCAGTTGTTTGAAGAAATTTTGAAAAACGATTTTTCCAAGTTGTTTTTGCGCCATCCTTCCGCCTGCCAGCCTCCATGATTTCCCAGGATATTCCGCTTCTTTGTAAAACCGTACAATGTAATGATGAAGAAAAGGATATTATAAGAATAAATGTAGAGGTGAGACATGTTGAAATAAAAGGGGGAATCAAAAGGTTTGTGTTGTGTTTTGAGGAGAACAACAACAACAACAACAACAACAATAGGGTGTAATAAAAGTGAAGAAGATGAAATAACCAAACCATCACCACCAAACATCAACATCGTCATCATCATCATCGTCGTCGTATCAAGTCATCTCTCTCTCTCTCTCTCTCTCAGTGAACATAAGGAAAGTCCATACCCCCAACAGCCTGAGCCTGATGGGCCTGCCCCATCATACCGCTATAATCAATGCCGCCATGGGGACTATGCAGCCCATACGCAGCAGCAACAGCAGCAGCAGCCTCATCACCAGGGCTAGCACCCGCCTGCTGTCCCGCAGCACCCCAGTACATGCCGTCCAGATCCCAAGGCAAACCCCCCTGGTCGAGCATGCCCATCATGCCCAAGCCCTCGACAGGCTCCAGGCCAATGGGACTCATGTGGAGGTCTGCCTCGGACCCGGGGCCGGGGATACCAGCGGTCATGAGCATGCCGTCGCCCGTGATGTGCATGCTCGGGCTCTGTGACCGCTGAGCAGCCTGCTGCGCCTGGATCGCCCGGCTGGCCTCGTACATGCGCCAGACCACCTCCCTCGAGCGGCGAGCAGCAAGCGACCACTCCTCCATGGCCTCCAAGAGGTCGAGGATGGTCTCGATCTGCTTGAGCCACTCGGGCACGCGCGGGGATCCCCACTGCCAGAAGATGGAGACGAGGGGCACCATGGCGGCTTGGTAGAGGAACCAGACGGCATTCCAGCCCGACATCTGGTTGCGCGTCCACTCGCGGGCGATGTCGTCGATTGTCTGGGCCGCAAGCTCGCGGCACGTCTCGATGGCGGCGAGGTCGGCGTCGCAGGCTTGCGTGTGCGGGTTGAGGCCCGAGCTCGCCAGAGACAGGAGGACGGGGCGGTGGAGGAGCATGCGGAGGTTCTGGTAGCGCCACTTCATGATGCAGCGCGCCATGTAGAGCGGCTCTGCGCACGGGTCCGTCGTGCGCAGGAGCCAGGGCAGGCTGGTGTACCAGTTCACCAGCTGGCTGTCGAGGTTGCACCGGTCCTCGGTGCGGAGGAGCGGCGAGATGGCGAGCATGTCTTGGATCTGGGTGGCGATCTTGCAGAACTTGATGTTCTCGATGAGCGGGAGGATGCCCGCGTGCTGGGACGAGTCGCGTCCGGCGTTGATGCCGAACTCTGGTGGCCGGATGTTGATGGCCGGGCCCCAGCGCCCAAACGACGGCCGGCCCATTGTGGTTGTTGCCCACGTGTCTAGGCAGAAGAGCGTCCACCATGTCCGTCTCCGCGTCTCGGCGGCGGCCACGTCGCTGGCGCTCTGGGCCAGGCTCTCGCGGTGGAGGCCGAGGGCGCTGGCCATGCGGATGGCGGCACCGAGGACGGCGTTGGCCATGTTGGGGCGGTTGATGTAGTGAAGGTAGTATCCGCCGATGAGCGCCAGTGCCTGGACCGTCTCGATGTGGCTGCTGCCGAGGGCGTCCATGGGCAGGTGCTCCATGGCGCGGTTATAATAGTTGATGTGGTTGTAGTCGTCCGACTTCATGGCCACTATGCTCCCCATGGCGAACACCATGTTGAGCAATGCCAGCCAGGGTGCGTCGAATCGTTGTCCCTCTAGGTAGTCGGCGCGGAACGTCGTCTCGTCAAGCATCGGCACGAATACGTGGATGCGCTTGAAGTATGCGTCGATGAGCGTCTGCCCCTTCCACGACCAGGGAATACGTTGGGGGTCTTTCTGGGTGGTGGGCTTCTGTCTGATGACGGGATAGTTGTGTGACATCTCGACACTGTTCAGCGGGGTGGAAAGGGAGTTGCGAAGTCCGGGCTGTACTTTGAGCATCACCATCAAGGCCGCCTTGATCGACGAGGCGCCAAGGTAGGATGTTTGACGGTCGACCGAGAGCGACAGAGCGTTGATGTCGTCAGCCTCGGCCGGGATGGCATCTCTTCCTCTCCGCTCCTCGTCCCATTCGGTATCGCGTGCCGGCATCTGCTCCAAAAGATTCTCCGCTTTTGGCATCAAGGGCGACTCCAAGTCCGACATTGGTGATGTGTTGAGCGGCGGAGAGGGCAGCCCGCCGACTGAGGTATCGATGACTGGCCGATCCAGGAGATTCAGGAGGTCGTGTCTAGAGAGTGGCAGGAGCGCCTGTACTTCGTGGTTGGGATATAAGCGCTTGAGGATCGATCGGCATTCTTCGAGGGACTGTGACAGTGCTTCGAGCGTCTTGCGCGAAGGGATCACCCGTTGTCTATGCTTGTCGTAGAAGCACCGCTTGGGCGCCCGGCTGGAGAGGCATTGTCCACATGGTTGCTGGCCATCACATCGACTTCAAAGCACCGTCCGTCAGCTCTTTGCTCGCAAGAAAGCTCTCCAAGACCCAAACCTACATCTTGCGTCTCTTGCACTCAGCACACGCATGGGGAGTCGTTATCCTCTTTGCCGTGGGGGCGCCACTGGATTTGACGCTATCTTGTGAGTCTGTTGACGCTTTCCTCGGTGTCACTCCTTGGACTGTGAATGCCGTTAGCACGAGACCCAACTTGCTATGGCGAGTGCCGGGAGACTTGCAGGTATGGAACATGCCACCCTGGGTGGGGATTGGGATAGTAGGCGCCATTCTGAATGGCCACAGCAAGGCGAATGGTGAAGTCCAAGTAACCAAGGTGGGCTGGGACCAAGGCAAGCAAGCGAGAAGCTGATATTCTTAAGTATGTCGAGGCCGGCAGAGGAGGAGCCGGTTGGGGGTTCAATGACCAGCACGGCGTGTGTGTGGCAATGTCTGTTGATTACACGGGCCAGACAACGAGGACAAGACGAATGGAAGGGCCAGAGTGTGGATAAAGATAGATCGATGTGGGCAATGGCAAGCAGGCGAGGCGAGTATGGGGAACCTATGCAGACTTATATATTTACATTGCAACTGAGCATCCTTCTGGGCGAAATGTGGAGAGGCAGAGGTACGGAATCACTGCCTTCCTTGGTGTGGGGAAGCTTGTTGCCAACGCCCACCCCAGACCCGTCAAGCTGAGATGAAAAGAGTAGAGTAGTGCAATAGCAGAGGATGGGGCATGTTACTATGCCCCCCAGTATAGTTCGTCAAGTAAGGTTGATATAGAGTGCGTGCGGAATGGATACAGACTAACTCTCGTGCTTGACCCTTCTCGGGCTTCAATGCCGTGTCCAGCATCAAGCCACAGAGTCCTGACGACCGGACAGGGGCAAGGCTGCTTGCTTGCCAGGCACGAGTCTGGTGGGCACCATCACCAATCAGGCAAGCCCGCACGACAGTACCTGAATCCTGATATTAACAGACGGGTGACAAGAGACCAAAAGGTCACGCCAGGGGGAGAACGCGGTGCGAGGCAAAGATCGGTGCTGGCCAACGCCCCGAGAAGCGCTACGGGTTAGCTTCTCTCCAGACCTTGCTGGACCGATCGGATATGGATCCCACTCCCACTTCTCGTGGCTTCGTTTCAGTCAAGGACCGGGGTGCATGAGAGAGGGTCGCACGCACATGCTGGCTGATGCTGCAGGTGACAACCACGGATCCCACACGTGGAGCTGTCAATGTACTCGGTCGTACAGCGGCAGCAAGTCCAAGGACTAGCCGTCTTTCCTGATGATTATGTGTTGCTGCTGCTGCTGCTGCTGCTGCTGCTGCAGAACAGAATCGGATGCCGAATCATAGAGTGCCTGAGCATTGCTTGCAGCCCATCCCATTCCGTCACTTGACCCTACACAGCCAGCCCCCAGATTCTCTCGAGAGCCGAAAACCTGGGGAATCCGGGGCAGATGAAGCGGGTACGACGATATCTCCCACACGCTCTCTTGCCTCATTCCCGCCTGAGAGATGGGAAACATTCAAAGACTTGGACAGTCACTAACTGCTAACCGTTGAGCTTATGTACACGTGTACGGCCCACCGTTGCTGTCAACACCTGAGCCCTACACTAAAATAACGCTGAGCCAGGGGTAATGAATCAACGACAACAGCAAGTGAAGCTGATTTGGGGACATGGAGAGTTGGAGAGAGGGGAAGGGGGACCGTCGGCCCAAGAAGCTGTCCAAGATGCACTTGAGGGGACACGGCGTCAATCGTTTTGTGGGGAAAAGAAGGCCGTCATTCCCTTTTCGAGTCTTTTTCCCCTGGTGTGTTTTGCTGTAAGTGGACTAGCAAGGGGATCGGAGAACTGCGAGGAACGGGGATCGTAGTGTAGTCACTACACTAGTGCAGTCACTAGACAGATCAGGGCCGACAGGGGGGACGACCTCAAGAACATGGGTAGTGTGGACGATGGTGTGGGGAAATCGATCTGGGGAATACCTTGTTTGCCATGGGATGGAAGCCGAAACGGACATGAAAAAAAAATGTCCCGTTTTTCTGTCCAGTGACTAACGGAGCGTCGAGAATACGCTGCTGCACGCAGCTGTCGCTAATTTCGTGACCCTATCATATCAACGGTTGATAGTGCCTCGACCAAAATATCTCTGCCGTCAGTTAATTCTGGGGCCCGCAAGAACCCTTCTTCCGATTCAGTCGTGCAGAGGCAAAAGAATCCAACTACAACATAAAAATAACATGAAGCTGGAAGAGCGGTCTGTACGGAGGAGGCAATGTAGGTAGTCTTTCGGCTCTGGTGTGAAAAACAAGTGGTAATTATCGCTCGAGCTGAGTAGGGAGCAATAACATCCAGTGGCGAGTTCAGCATGTCTGATGCGCACATGACCGTCAGCGACAATCTATCGCGACGTTTAGCGAATTGAGGAGTCCACAACGTAGCGTGCTGCTGGAGAGATGATCAGGGACAGAGCAAACGCACTGTACCTGCCTTCGGCGGCTGGGTGGAAGGAGAGAAGCGCCAGCAGCTGACGAGACCGAGCCGCTCTTCCCCCCCGTGCTGTATTTTCTCCCGGACGACATGCAGATTCACCTCTGACGCCTGGCATGGCGACCCCAGTACAGCTCGCTAACGTAGGTCCTGCTGGACTTCCCGTGTTTCCAGTCGATATGACTGGACAAACTGACTCTGGGCTCTTTGCCCCGTTGACGTATGCTCGCGACAGACCCGGGGTAACGAGTCTTGATGAGTCCCCTCGCCGTCGGCCAACCTGAAGTTGCCTCCTGCACGACCTGAGACTCGTCGGTGCGGGGGGGGGGGGGGGGTTTTTTGTGTTTTTGGAGAAAAGGGCGAGATTTTACACGTGTAGTATGCGTGTAGGTCGCGAAACACAATGCAGGTCGTCCACTTTTGGCAATGACCTAGGCCTATTTTGTCCACGTTCTGGACGTTTGCTCTGATTTGGCGACAAGTAAAATCCAAAATGGAGAATGGCGTTGTCTATGACCAACTCGGCAGCTCCCAATCTCTCAACAAGTCTTGACGCTTCGACCTTGTTCTTTGTGTGATGATAATTAGGCCGAGTACTATACACACTTCAACATAAAAAGAGGTCCTTGCGACGAATCCAGGGCCACCAGATGTCCACTGTTATCATGTTTTTAGTAAAATTGCGTGGTAGCGATACCTTCTGAGACCAGAGCCAGCTGGGCTGGCTAAGCCAGATATCTCTAGCGTGTGCAATTACCGGCTGCGCCGTCAACCAGCAGCCGATATCGAATGTCGCGTCAGACGGTACTGGGGTAGACCAGAGATGCCCACGATTATGATGATACCTATCCAAGTGCCGTTCAGGGTTAGTGATATGGTCGAAGAGATGAGAGGGTGCTAGCCCCGATGGATAGGTTGCTGTGGTTGGAGCCAAGATGGAAAAGGTATCCGACAAGCAGTGGACAGCGTTGCAGCGGCGCTGTAGTGCATTTTCTTGCCAGTTGCCACAGGGGGCCGCCCAAGAGACATCGTGGTTCAACCGTTTTTCTCGCACACGATTTTTGATCAGTGGCAGATCCAGGGTATGATTTGTCCTACTGGAAGGGACTTGGCTTTGATTCAGGCTTTCCGACGCGGGTGCGCTTTCGTCCCTGGCAGTTGTGAGGTGATTATCGTCAGACCAAATCTTGTTGCTGTCCGTCTGGTCTCAGTCCGTCTTTGTGAAACGAATGAGGGAAAACTGAACAAGCTCATGTTCAGTACGGAGTAGCAGTGGGCCTTAAGAGCACGGCCCCACAATTTCCTGTCAACGCGCCGTTACTTTCCCCCACAGTCTAGCTCGTCCAAGTCGTGCATGACCGATGGAATTACGGCCAACCGAGCCTAGTGCGGTCACTGTGGCACTCTGGTGAGGAACAAGTTTTTTTCGAGAGTCGAGATGCGAATTATGCCATACATTGGTAAATCTTGATGCGAAACGGCGAGGTGCGGGATGCTTTCGGAAGCTCCTGGGTAATAGACTGAAATATCAGCAAATTTCAAAGGAAACAACTGCACGTCATGCAACAACCTAAAATATCATACTTCAAACCTGCCAAGTGCCAGCTAGACAGAGGGGCTATTTGACCCATCATCTGAAATATGATGAGCCCAATATATTTCCTGGTAGCATTTCCATGCTACGAGCCTCATGAGCAATGCTATCCGTATCGTGATTGTTATGATTGCAAATGATTTGAACAAAACAACGAGATGAGGATAGTGAATTTGCATACATTTTCTTATGATATAGCGTCAGCTAATGGCTATAATGGGTTCAATACCTCAATGGCTATCCGTAGTCGTGTCACCTTCCCGACGTGGTCACCATGGCCCATTCAATGAGCTTGCCTGTCCGAAGTACCGTCGCAGCCTCATGAGGTGAATGGCGGTACCTGAGCTAGGAAAGGTCAAAGAGGCTGGCCTGACCCCAAGTGTGGCTGCTTTTCCCCAGACAATCCACACCACTGATTACTCCGTCCTACACATTTATTGGAGGTGTGAACAGAGAAAATGAAATGCCATCCACACACTAACGCTACTTGACATTCTAGCGTCAATGGTCGACCACCAAAAACCTCGAGAGGATCGGGGTATATTAATTGACGGTCTGGCCGAGTCTAGACGTTGATTTTGCTTTGCGCTTTGGTCTTTCTCCACCGTTCATTCGAAAACTCGCATTCTGGTTCGCATGTTCATGTCCTGCGTATGATGGTTCATCGAGCGCTTCCATTCACCTTCTCTTCAAGGTCAAGGGACTCATCCTGATTTTTTTTAGGTTCTCCACACTCTCCGAACCTAGGAAAAGCTTCTCCATGTGGAGAAATGGGGTACACTACAGCTTTCGGAAGCCAGGCCGTCAGAATCTGCTGCCAAGGTCCAATCAAAGGGCGGGGAGGCCGGGAGTACGTACCTCCTGGTGGCTTTCCCATGTTGGAGTCAAGTTGGGTCGCTTGCCAAGCCAGCTCGCCAAGCCAAGGCAGTCAGCCACACACCCCCGTGACACTCCCACCCTCCTACACCAACAACCTCGACGGATTGCCTTGCTCACGGCTATTAACCTCCTCGGTGACAAAAGCCAGCGGAATTGCAGAGTTCTGTATATTAACTCGGCCGTCCTGAATTAATTTGTCGAAGCAGAACCTGTTCACGCGCATCCAGCAATTTCTCGTCCCGAGCCTCTATGCTATTGTTGGATCTTAGTGCGCTTCCTTGATGTTTTTGGGCCGCCCATACCCGTCCCTCCTCTTCACGCTTCTTCTCCGGTCTGAGAAAGAGTGAGTCTCCTTCTCGCGACCTGAAGGAGGCTTTCCCTTTCCTGCGATCCGGACGACAAGATCACCATGCCGCATGCTCGACTGCAAGACCTAGGTGTTTTGCTATAGGCATGGCCCGAATCGAATGAGGCTCTCCCGGAGCACCTCGGCATCAAAGTCTAAAATACTTTTTGTATCACCTCTCAATGCCATGAGTCCCTTCAGGTCCCGTGCCGTTGCTCCCTTTCCCATGGCCACATGGCAACCTGGCGGTGACGGATCAATAGGAGCTCTGTGCCTGATAGACTAGTAACCCGCCCCGTCAAGCCGCGTGCTACCTGTGCACCAGATGGAAGCCTCAAGAGCCATGATATCCTGGAATACGACAGCGTTTGTCTCTTATAAGCCGCCTCCCCATATCGAACGGCTTTTATGTTGCTGTTTAATATGTGGCATGACAAGGCATTCGCCCAATAACCAGTGTTATGGACCTGGGATACGTAACATTCTCTGGGGAAAGCAAGGCCTCCAGCGGATTCACGGTCCATCTCGACAGTGATGTGTGAAGCAGCCAACCGGAAGCGTCATTCTGGAAAGCAGGAGCCCAGCCTTGTATTCATCCAACCAATCAACACGCGCTCACAGTCCAAGTGGGCATCATTGAAGGCATGGAGGGGCCTTGGTGCAAGTCGACAACACACGCAACACACAGGGAAAACCCCTACACAATATCCTTACCCACAATCAAGTTGACCAAGGCTATCTTCGAGCTCCTCCTACCCCTTCATCTCGCAACAGGCAGGCAAAACATGGTTTTGAGAAGTAGAAATACCCCATGGAAGACTGAAGGGAAGCCGAGGATGCTGAGGATGCTGAGCCGAGCCCCCAGATCCTGGCATCAAGATAATCGACATTGGTGATGTTTCAAGTTTCCGATTTTCTTGAATTTTCTTGAATTTCTTCTCTTCTTTGCTGCCGTCTCCACTGGAACAGAGGGCCGATTTCACCATGCTCCTTCCTTGCTTGCTTCTTTCAGTCTCCCCTTTGCTGGTCGTCGACCTTTGTTATCGCCGTTTCTTCGTCATCGTGGTCCGAGTGATGAAGCCAGCTGCCAGGCATTCCGTTTGCTAAGCACTCCAAGTTAGCCCTCGACCCTGGAGGGTTACAGCGACAGGTGGATGCCAAAGAGACCTCTCGGCCGACCATCCCGAAATGGTCGGTGATCAACCTTAACGCGCACTCACAGACGATTGTCATTCCTGTACCTGGCACCAACGCTGACCCGACGAGTACCTACATCTGTGCTCATCACCGCTGGAGGTTCGGTCCGCCTGGAGTTTCCAACCACGGACTTGAGTACGGATACCCGTACACAACCTACCTTACTCAATACCAAGTAGTACATACCGTACCAAAAGTATGAGAGACGGGATCCGTGAGCTGTCCTTACCAAGACATGTCATGTTTGGTAGACGTGAAAAATCTGAGCCCCTCCCCCTCCTTTTCCATGCTACCCTGTCAAATGATCTCCTTGATGATCTGCTCAAATCACGCCGACAGAAGCGTGAGAAAACACATGACTTTTTGCTTTTCATATCCGCATATCAGGCCCTGGATTGACAGGACCTGGCCTGGTGATGGTCTTCAACTCCACCGAAAAGACCCTTGATCTGTCGTCGGTCCTCCCAAGGCAAGCAGATCTGATGATCAATTTTTATCCTAGACTTGAACACGCTCCGAGAGCTTCAACCAAAACCATGGATATCGATATCCGTTTCCGCCACCGCACATAGCACCTCTTTCAAGTTCTCCAGAGTCCAGACTCGACTCTCTCATTAGCAGCCCCACCGGGGAGTCTACCGTCTACGGTAGTGTAGGTTTGAGGGCCCTTTAATATCCCATACCCCATATCCCGTATCCGTATCTCACTACATACTGCACCCCAGCTTTTTTCATGGCAGGACCACCCACAGAAGCATCTAGGTATACGGAGACTCGCCCCCCAGAACATGACACAGAGATCCAAGATGACTGCGGTGAACACGACTAGTAGCATACGTATCAGTGAAGGCCGGCCGCCGGAGAGTCTCAAGAGCCCGCCGTTGCTAGCGTACGGGTATCGGTATCGGTCCCTCTGCTAGTCGTCCGCTAGCCCCATAACCGTTGGAGCTAGCAACTCGCGTAATCCACTTTAGACGGGCGGCTCAGCCCGAAGCCGATGCCAGCGGAAGGAAGCTTGTGACAGTGGCAGACGGATTGCTCCTAACACTGACACCGAAATTCTCATTGACAGTCTTGACATTGTCACCATAGCCTCAGCTAACCGCTGGTGAATGTCTTGGTGAACAAATCTAGACCTGTCCTTTTTCATCCCTATCAACAAATTGAACCTAGTTTTATTTTCATCTTTTTTTTTTCTCTCCTTCCATAAACAAAGTTCCTCACCAGGTCTGGCTCTACCTTTTTGGTTCATCAGATCCAGGGACCAGCACCAAGACGGGACTGGATATTACCAAACCTTGCTCATCAGATAAACTCGATGTGGCGTTTCGATATACCATGGTATTATATCGAACGAAGGGATCTTGAAAATCCCGTAGCCAGACTTCCTTCACACACCCAAAGTCAGGTACACAGATGATTACTACGTACATGAAAACCAAAAAGCATAGTCGGGTCCTACTTGCACCTGAGAAGAAAATAGAGGTTAATCAAGACACGCCAGCAGATCCAGTCTATAAAACACGTGGGACCTACATATTAAGGTTTCATCGAGGGACCTACGGTCCGACAAAGCTGCAACAACGCAGGACAGGACAACAGTGCACAGCATAGCAAAACGCTCACGATGTCACAAAGTGCGTTAACGAGACATATAAGGAAAAGAAAAAAGGAAAAGGCGCCCTATAGACAACTACCGACCTCTACTACTCCGTACGCATGAAAAAAATGAGGACACAGACGTCAGTCAATTCACAGTTTTCCTCGCTGGTACGACTGGAATAGACTTGGTCGAGGTGGTTGGTTGATGATTGGTCTGAATTCATGTAATTGATTGGTCGAGGCTTGATCAACCCAAAATCTCAAGTAGGCACGTAGGTAGGTACCACTGCGCTGAACTCGAGTAGAAGGGTACATGCTCACACACACACACCTGATCGTACCATATCGTATCTTGCCTTAGCTTCCTTTTTTTTTAACCATGGTAAATGGTAATGATATTTGACCTTGGCAACATGTGGTGCTTCCCCTCACGACATTCGCGCGTCAAAATAGGTGGCCCAGCGGTGTCAGATATCGATGAAGACGATACCATACTAGGTAGCCTACCTACAGTACAACGATGCATGAAATGCCGAATAAGGTGAGCAAGTCCATGTTACGTACTGGATGGCTGAGTAAGGGAGTGAGTGAGTGAATCGGTGAGTGAGCAACTGCCCGGACGATCAGCTACTCCGCACAGTAAAGTACTTTGAGTACAGTAAGTGCGTATGTAGTTAGTGTACGCCTCCCTCTTTCTCCAGTTCCATCTCCTCCTCCACAGTCCAGTGGTCCGTCCTCCATTATCTCCAGCCGGAAAACCAACCCGTTGACCGTTGATTCTCAGGGGCACGATGTCACCTACACATACGCAATACAACTTTGAACATATAAAAGTCCAACCAACCAACCAACCTCCACATCAAGCAGCTAGTTGTACGTATCCCGTGGGTTATTAGGTTATTACATAGGGTGAGATAGGTAGGTCGTAGAACCAAACCTGGATATTTTTTGGACTAGATAAAAACACTCCGTGAATGAATTGGATATGCAGGACATAGCTCACAACCTTGGTTCTCCAAGATCTGGGGAAGGGAGGAGGGATGGACCCTCGAAAAAGAATTCTTCCTCAACCTTCCCTTTCCTTCACAACCCGAACAATGCATTGGAAAAGTTAAACTCAGGACCTTTCAGCAGTTGGGGAGGCGGACTTAGAGATGGGCGAATGAATGGTAGTATTAGGAGGAGAAGGAGAAAAGAGTGAAGATTTGCCCGGCGTTCTTTTCCTACGTGTACCCACGCGCGCGCATACGAAGTATCCCCAATTGTATTGACCAGAGAGCAAGGCAATTTTTCTTTCCCTCTCCCTGGGCTCCCTCTTTTCCTCCTCTCCACTTTTTTCCTCCCCTCATTGACATCTCCCATTCTCCAAACTCACCCCCAATTCATTTCAGCCCATGAGCCTGATTATCCCGGATCTGCACCAGC
The DNA here is from genome assembly GCA_033297075.1 of Rhypophila decipiens. Taxonomy (NCBI): domain Eukaryota; kingdom Fungi; phylum Ascomycota; class Sordariomycetes; order Sordariales; family Naviculisporaceae; genus Rhypophila; species Rhypophila decipiens. The sequence continues at coordinate 185,725 of MU858077.1, read as the reverse complement.
CAATGCCGAATTTGCCCTTCGGCTGCGGAGCCGCTTTGCCATCAGTCCAGGCCGTCTATCCTGCCCCTTCCATCGTCACTTCACTTCCACCGCACCAAGTTGGTGTAGCAGTAGTCGTCAACGTCTTCTCGAGCAAGCCAAGTGTCGGCTCAGAGGGAACTTAGCCAGCAGCCCGCCCACTGGTCCTGATCCCATCCCTCCCTGTGACAGTCGCTAGAGACTTCTCTCTCCCGAGTAGGATGGCTGCTCTGCACACAGCAGTGAAACTGGGAATTCCCATTGCAAGCACCCAAACCGCGCGCTTTCCCTTGTCCTAGCTTCGGAAAGCGACCCAGCCCAACCCCAAACTATAAGCGGAGGACCTGGCAACGGCTGCTGATGCCGTCAAATATGCATGTGTTATCTATTGGGATGTATTGCTTGGTGATGATTTTGATCATCTCCTGAGCCACCATCCCCCCCGTCAAGGCGGCAATATTGTGAAGCTCACCACCCTCGGCACGAGCGACTTCCTGTGCTGCCTTGACTATCCGCTCGTTCTGCTCCGCATGGGGGACTATCTTTGCCACCTCTGCAACGATCTCCTGGGCGCTTGCCGACACCACGTGAGCCGTCGCCTGCAGGACCAGGTAGATGGGCACCAGAGACAGGGGCATGAGGCTTTCCTCTGCAAACTCGTCATTCGCTAGCTCCTGATCTGTGGCAAATGTCAATATAATCTGTCCCCAGTTTTGTCGGAATACTGCCGTGGCATGGAAGCGAGCAGCAGTGGCCAGGTCACGTCTGACAGGGAAATCTACTTACCTACTACCCTTTTCAGACGATCGACCTTGGTGAAATTCGCCCCGGCGTCCCCATTTGTTGCGTTGATAAGCTTTACATGGGCTGCATTCTTGCAAAAGAGCTCAACTTCAGCAGAATCAACATGTTCCCCGCCCGGGGTAGCCTGCACCCTGCGTAATATGTCTGTCACGTCCTCGCGTGCCTTCTTTTTATAGATGTTCTGCAACTGGATGTAGACACCCGACTTGGCCTTCATGTCTGGCAGGCTTCCCGGCAGGGGTAAGGAGCCATTCTCGGCGTAGTAGTTCTTGATCGCGCTCGCTATGATCCAGAAGCCCGAGCTTTTCTCGGCCTGCACCATCAAGGGTTAGCACTCGCACAAGGGGGGGCTGACTTGACATGTACGTACCAGATCCTTAGGCTCGTATTCAAACACCTCACGCAGACCAGAGGGCAGAGAAGGTGGCACGAGGGCTTTCAATACGGCCGCCGCTGCCTCGTCAAAGTTTTCTTCGCCACCCTCGGCATTGTCCGTCCTTGCACCACTCTGCACCAAGTTCCTGAACTCGGTTTTCTCTTTATATGTGGACGGATATTGGTTCCCATGGCTGTCTCTCCATTGGTCGAGAAAGTGCAGGAGCAGGACGAGGTATGGCAGGTGGCCATGTTCGTGATCGTCGAGCTTGTCAATATCGCGAGTCATAGCCCTTGCAAACTCAACCAGCTCTGGCCATGGGCTCAGCACTCGGAGATCTGTTGTCGCAGTTTCGTCGGGGTGCGTGTCAACGATGGCAAACGCGCCCGGCAGGGTTAATTGAAAGGAGGAATAAAACCCGGCTGAGTGAATTGCCACTAACGGAGTCTTGTGCAGTCTGCTGTAGGCTTCGAACAGGGGGATGTATTCGGATCGAACTGGGTGCGTGTACAGGACGGAGGTAAATACGGGCGAGCTCTCAAGAAGGGACTCCAGCGAGGTGTCCTGTAGCATCGGTGTGTAAGCCCGGCTGCCGTCAAGTTCTGGGGTTTGCCTAGACCATTGTACCTCCTGCTTTGGATACCAGTCGCCTTCAACCTCTGGGTTGAGCTCAAGGAGCATCTCTGTCAAGCATCGAGACCTCGGCTTCCCTAGACTGCCCTGATCGAGGAAGAAGTTAACTCCAAGATCAGCCTCGTCGACCAGCTTCTCGTCGTAGATAGTGAACCGTCCAATACCTGGGGGGAGAGTAGTTAGCTGTGCACGGGTTCAGAGCGGCGAAGGTGAGATATTAATACCTGGAAGAACGAGGTTCTTGAGCGTCTCGACCCCAACAACCCCAGAGCCCGAATTCACGAGGAGCAGGTTGGCAGACTCCAGAGCTGCCTGGCCGCTTGCCGCCCACAAACGCAGCTGCCGATCATATTTGCGCTCCTTCTCCGACGGGCCGTGGAGTATGGGCGGCGTTTGTGCCATTACTATCTCTGTCATCTCGTCGGGCATGTCTGTCTCGTCGCCGTTCGTGATGTTGTCAGGCCGTTGTCAGTGGTGAGGTGGGGTTCCAAGGCGGCGCAGTGGAGTTTGCTTGGTGATGCTGAGTCCTGACAGCTCGGGTGCCTGCCGGAATCAGCGGGAGACAGGGGTAGCAGGTTGAGCCGCAAGTCGGGTGCGGGGCAGCGAATCAGATTTCTGTGGCTGGAAATTCAGCTGTGGCGCTAGCTGATGATAGTGGTTGCACCCAACAACCAATCTTGACGTCCTGTCTCGATTCTCGATGTTGGCGAGGTTTTACACTAAAGAGAGAGAAGGTGGTAGACTGGGGGGATGTTGGTCGGGTTTTTAAACTAACATGGAAATAATTTTGTACTCATGATAAGGATATTGCGTTTGGGCTCCAGAGTTTAGGTTGGTGCTGAAACTATCAAAGTCTGAGTTGGAGTCCAGCAATAGGGTCTATTCCACTTGAAGGTACCTAGGTAATGCGAGAGAGAACATGTGGCTGGACCCTACCGACGGTGTACGATTAGTGTGCTTCGTGCTTTCACGACTTTGTGGCAGGTTCCTGGAAGTGGATGCCTCAGGGGCGCTCTTTCCTCGATAACCTTACACCTTGAACTGGAAGGAACCACGCTTGGCACTGCCAAAAGCCGTGCCGACACGTAAAAGCCACTCTCTCAATGGTCTTTGGGAACATGGCTTCCACTGCTTTCACTAGGCCCCTACTCGAGCAGAAGCTGGCTGCTTCCCTCAGCGCCAAGTCAAGGAACCCGTGAGACAGCAACCGCCATTACCGACCTTGCACATGTCTTTATTGCCACTGCCGCGAGAGGAGACCGCCGAGACCAATGGAGTCGGATCTGAATTGCAATATAGTCAGTTGCGGGGCTGTTCTCACCGAAGAAGCGATCACAACTGTTTGCAGGTAATTAAATCAACGTTCACGTCTTTTCCTGCCGGGTGACTGACAAGGCCTAGTCATGGCTTTTGTGCCAATTGTGCAAATCAACATGGCCTCCTCGGTCGGGGGTCCTTTGCTTGTCCAGCTTGTCGAAAGCCTCTCAACGAGTCTAGAGTTTGCAGACAGCTGCTCTGTCCATCTGAGGAGTGGAAATCCATGGTCTTGTGTGGTCTCCGGCCGACCGTCATCATGGAGTGTGCTGGAAGGGCCCCGGGCTTCTGGTCGTATCAACTTGCAAATCAATTGTTGGTGACTCTATGCCTGCCCGCCGTGCTTGCATGCCACGTTGAAAGGGGGCATGTCTGTTAATATATCACAGTCATCTGCAAGTAACGATTGCTAAGAACTCGCAGCGAAACTACGAGCTTCTCGAAGCCGAGATCAATAATGTCTACTCTGAAGCAAACACTCAGACCAACACCTTGACCTCCAAAATACAAGGCTGGTGTCTCCAGAGCCCGTCAGATATCTGTATCGTGCTGACAATGGACTCACAGCCATGGAAGCCGAGGAGCAGACCCTACGACGGACCTGCGAGGAGCCCCGTCTGCGAGAGGAACAAAGCTCAAAGCAACTCGCTGTAGCAAATCAGCTTTACCAAAAGCTGAAGCTTCAATATACCCAAGGCGGATCATCCCCAAGCCTTGCTCATGCTCGTCAGCCAGCCCAGCTTCGAAGGGACGTCGATCCACTTCCAAATCCCGAACCATACGGCCAGAGGGCTCCGGAACCACAATTTCTAGGGTCGGGCCAAGAAAGGCTTGAAAGGGCAAAATACTTTTCTGCTGCCACCGCCCCTTATCCTCGAGCTCAGCCAAGCCAGGGCCAGTTTGTGGGGGGCGCCTGGAACAAGTCAGCTACTACTCAGTGTGAATAACTCGCCCAAACAGAAAAGCCGGGTGACCTCGCTGACGGTAACTAGACACACCGACCCGAAGATTGCCAACCCTGAATCCGAGAAACTCTCGCCATTCGTTAAACCCCGAACAGACTGTTCCTTCCACGGGTAGGTCCTCATCTCGATTCCAGGCGGCACCGAGCCCTTCAACGACCCAGGGAATGAGCAACCTCGGAAGGATTCCTGAAGTTCCCAAACCAAACTTTGGCCGAGGACCACTAGAGCCTGGGATACTGGGAGCACCATCTGGGAGATCAGGCCGTCAGTAACCCTCTCTGTCTGGATTGGTCTCTAGATGCTTACATAAAAGTCAGATCAACGAGTCGATACATTGGCTTCTCAGCTCGGGCCAAGACCGCCTTCGCGGAGCTATGGCCCAGCACATGGATCGATGCACCGACACTAGCTGCCGGGGATTGGGAATACCACCAACCTCGACACGGCAGTTGTGAAGGTCAAGCTTTTTGCACTAAGGTTTAGCAAAGAGTTACTCAAAGAGGGCTGTTGAAGGCAACTCGTTGAGTCTGTGCATCTCAATCACATCATGTGAAAGGGGGTGACACACGAGCAGGGGGGGGGGGGGGGTGGGCATTGCGGCTTCCGGCGACGGGCACATTTTGGAAACGAGCACACCGTCGTGGTGTCACTGAAGCTGGAAACTGTGATGAAGAGAAGATACGATTGGCTCCTCAGGTCCTCTTTGCTCTGGAAAGCACGGGCGATTTTGACTGGTGGGCGGCGGCGGCGGACAGGAGGATCTGAGCGATTCACGTTTCATGTTGCCCAGGGTGTCAGTCACCGAACCCACGGTCTTGCTTGACGGTTGCAGTCAATCAAAGCTGCTGAATATAATGATGTCGATGAACACTTGTACTGCAACACAAGATATTACCATCTTAAAGATATGTTGATACTAGTATCATCGATCAAGCTGGCGATGTTGGGCTTGCCACTCGCCAAGAGGTGGAGATGAGATGCAACAACTATCAGTTCTGGCAAGTTGCTTAGGTAACAACATGAAAAAATGTTTATACCGCAACCAACTCCAGGCTTTTCGGAATGGCCGATGGAAAAAGAGGAGCCATTGGTGATGCTTCTTTGGACTGGGCCGGACAGGGGTCGTTGCGGCTCTGTGGTGGTGTTGCATGATATCTTATCCAAGACAAGAGCTTCAACAAGGACCGGAAGCTCCCCACAAGCTGTGTCGCAGATCATGGACAAGCCACTCCCATTGGTCTGCCTTGTCAGAACCACCAACCGCCAGAGGTCGATATATTCTGCATTGACGGGCAGCTCGACCCCTTATCCTGGGAAGAATCCAAGATCTCACGAGAGTTTGTCGACAGCGAGGCTTTGTGAAAGTTCCGTTTCACGCACAGATTGCATCCCCTTGTCGGAAAACCTCAAACACACACACCAAAAGAAGCCGAGCCAACCCAAAAGCGTCCATTGACATGCCCAAGTGCCGTTACAGAGCACAAACAACCTTCGGAGCCAAGCCGGATCGTGGATTAAGGTTATTTACTCAGCCTCGGTGGTTTTCTTTTCTTAGAAGCAAGCCTCTTTGAACTACCGTACACCCCGACCTCCCCACAATGAAGAACGAGTTGGGTGACATGTTTCGACCCTTTGGGGCAAGCTCACAAGCCCTCTATAGTAGGCTACTAGGGCTATGGAATCCGAGTGCATGATGTTTACGATCAAGGACATGGTGGGGTCCGTTTGTGAAGCTGAAGAAATGGTGTTAGTCACTTCCTCCAAGGCCTGTCTGAGAAGCCTCAACGGTGTTGTTGACCCATTGTCGCTTAGGATATTCAAGGCGGGTAAATAGAGTGGCTCGTCGTCTGAGGGACCTTTTAGACCACCTTCTGTGCTTCTTGTGACGGAGTGCGGTTGTCATTGGCGGGTAGTCTCCAGATACGCTGACCCGGCTCGAAGGCAATCTTCCCAGAAAAGAACCACAGATCACCCAGAGCATCATTATGCGACTCCCCGTTTCTGATCGCTATGATGCGCTGCCCAGCCCCTGTGATCGCTATGATGTGTGTCACTCACCCACCCCCCTTTTGGACGCTATTCGCCCCGGGTCTCTTGAGATCTACGGCTGGGAAGCCATGTCTGGGCTCCTCAACGAGCGTTGTTGGTCACATGCGAGGGAACAGAAAGAGGGCAACCGCTGGGGCACGAGCAGAGATAAACCATGAAAACGGACAAGGGTCCTCAAGTCGTTCTTCAAGGCCGCTATCTCCACCGAGTGGTAACCCCGAGGAGGCTGTGTAGAAACCAAACGTTTCGACTGATCTTTCTGCATCATAGCGGCTATCTCGTCGACACCTCACGAAACCTCCAAACTTGTCGCCCTTCGTTGCGACTGGCTTGTCAGCTACCATGGTGACGGACTCGGCGGTGGGAGTTGAAACTCGGTCACCCCTCACGGGGGTTGACGTGAAATGTGACAAGGTGACAGACCGACAGACAGGATGTTGATTCAGCTCGAGATATCACGAACTTGCCAGACAGGTCCAGTGCCTATATAATGGGCATGGCCATCGCTCCTCGGAGCCATCTTTTCTTCTCAGCATCAGCACCAGCATCATCTTCTCATCTCTTCTTCGTCTTTCCATTACTCTTTGATCATACAAAATCCTGCAGGTCAGGCTTTCAAGACCTACCTTTTCACTCGTCATCTCGTCAACAAGCAGCACACACTAAAAGCACCATCGAAATGTCGGCCATCAACATGAAGAGCACCATCCTCCTCACTCTCCTCGCAGCCGCCGAGCTAGTAGCCGGACACGGCGCCATCATCGCGGCAACCGGCAACGCAGGCGGCACAGGCATGGCCCTCGGAATCGACACAGCCACCCCCCGCGACGGAACCCGTCGCAGCCCTTTCCAGCAAGACAGCACCCGGTTCCGGGGCGACGCAGCCGAGACCTTTGGCGAGACCCTCGGCGGCGGCGACAACCAGCTCGAGGCAGGAACAGCCGCCATCATGGCCGAAACAGGCGACTCCCTGCCCCAAGTCACCCCAGGAGGCGAGGTCGAGATGACGCTCCACCAGGTCAACGCCGACGGCGGCGGCCCCTACAACTGCATGATCAACGCCGACGGGACGGGCGCCCAGTGGACCAACATCCAGGTCACGACCACCCCTCCCGGGCGCAACTCGAGGAACAGGCAGGGCGAGAGCACCGACTTCCCGCTTGTGGCTGCCATTCCCGAGAACCAGCAGTGCACGGGCGAAGTAGCCGGCCAGGAAAACGTCTGCTTGGTGCGCTGCCAAAACGATGCCCGCGCCGGACCCTTTGGCGGTGTGGTGCCGGTTCAAATGGTGGCCGAGGCCGGGAACGCCACCGACCCGGCAGTGGCTCGTCGCGCGCTCGCCCTCCGCGTGCGCTCTACCGAGCTCAAACTGGCCACCCTCCGCAAGAAGGTCATGGCGAAGCGGGACCATCCCGATTTTGACCTTACTGGCTTGGACGCCGATGAGATCGCTGAGCTGTTGGAGGATGGTGAGATTTCGGCTGTCTAAGCTCGCCCATACGACCATTTGCAATTTGAAGAAAAATGAAGGAGAGAAGGATGAAGAAAAAAAAAGATGAACGATGATGATGATTAACCTTGCCACTCATTTGATATCCCCAACCAAATATTTTTGTATATATCTAGACTACTATATTTTTTCTTGCTCGCCCATCCCTTTATTTCCTGGGAGCGGGTCCTTCTTCGGCTGGTTAAGGAGGGCAGTGTACATTCCTTTAGACTTAATGATATCAGAACCAGGTTTCTTTTTTGTTCAGAAATCTTTTTCCTACCTTTTTACTTTACAGTTGATCTTCTTGACTTTGCTTGCTTGATGACAAGATATCTGAGAGATGAGAGCAATGACAGGTACGCCGGAGGGTAGCCATGAATGGTGAGGTGACTGCCAAATGCAGCCAGAGAAAGGTATGGTAGCGTGGGCTGCCTCACGATGTGTATCGTCAGGGCCCTTGGAGTTTGACGGTTGTAGTGAATATGTTCTCATTCGGCATGGCTTCTGATTGGCCTTCGAAGTGCATACTGTCCAGATAAGAGAGACACCTACGTACTTTGATAACAAAGCTCACCCCGCATGACGTCAAACCCGAGGGAGCTATGGCCGCCGACTTCAACGGCAGCCAACGGGAGATGAGTAAGTGGTAGTGATGATGATGTCGGTGTGCCTTTCAGAAAAGGGTAAACCGAAGACTAAAACAAAAGGGTCTCCCATCCTTCCCTTTGAATGGCAACGAATAAAAGTCTCCTTATTGGGTGTGGTGTCACTGCTTTTGCACAGCCCTCTTCTTGGTCGGGATTGATTTCCTTTGAAGTGTGAATTGGCGTGCGGGTATGAGTGGGATGTTGGGAGGATGGAGGGGCGAGAAGTTACGCAGAACCTACCGTCAGTCCCATAGAGAATTGGTATGACGATAAGAGACGATCATGGGACACAACTCATCAAAGCCAGTACATGCCATGGTCGGAAGCTTATTTCTCAGAACGATCGTGGCATGTACCAGGGTAGAACCGTGATGGACAATTGCCTCGCGGCAAGATAAGGCTAGGTACCTCTAGTATCTGCCTGCCTGGATATCTTCGGTATAATGTCTCCTTCGCGGCAAGGGAAGGTACCCGGAACAGAAGGTGACGAACGGGCTTGCACGAGGAAGAGAAAGAGGAGGGAGCGGGCGGTTGCCTACCTTCCCCCCCTCTTTTTTCTTTGTTCATCATCGTGGGATAATACGATGGTGGATTGCTCCTTCCCCTCCATCTGAGGATATAATGCCCACAGGTCTAGAACATCTCCTCCAAGTCCCATCCTCTTCCAAAACAACTTCTGCCTCTCAGTTCCCATATAGTTGCACCTAAAGAACCTTATAGCTCCTAAAACAGATTGAATCGAGATTCGCAGCCTCTATTCTTTTATTTGGTAGCCATCAATCCCGACCCTGGACCCTCGGCATCTCGTTGACCGTCGAGAGAGATACTTCATTGCCGACCTAACCACCATGTCCGGTGTTAGCAAGACCGAGAACGAACAAGTAATCATGTCAGGTGAGTCTCGTCAATTTGGTCTAATCGACACATTTTCACCTTTTGTCACCATCTTCTTCAATCAAGTTCATCCTCTAACAGTTCATCAGACGCACAAGCCCAACAGCAACAGCATCGGGATTCCGAGACGACCCTCACACCTCCCGACGAAGCATCATCACCCACCCTGGCCTCTAGCGCCCCGGCAGGACGTGACCGACGCGGTAGTGACGAATGGGGTGAGTTTGTTTCTTCTCTTTTTTCAAATACCTTATACCCCCCCATTCGGGGTCACGACCACAGCAGCATGGTGCAGTGTCGGAGATGTTGTTCCCTCGCAGTCGTCTTCCCCCTTTTCTGTCTCTATCCCATGCCAAACAACATGTGCCCATCATGATATACACGGATCCATCTCCATAGTCACCGTACCAAGAACTAACAGCCGGCTCCAATCCAGACGCCTCCAAAGTGCCACCGAGCCGCTTTCAAAAGCGAAAGGGTTCCATCTACGCCGTTCCCGGCTCTCGCGATGGCCATGTCGACCGAAACTACGCCCACAAGTTCCATGAGAAGCACGCTGAAAAAGGATATGGGTCGACCATCCCAGCGACAGGTGCTGAGAGCGGAAAGAAGTGAAAGAAGTATTTGAGATTGTCTGAGGAAGTAGAGAGGGGAGGATGCGCCTCATCTGAGTCCATGAGGAAAGCCTTCCATGGCGTCAAGAGTGAATGGAGAAATGTGCATGAGAGATCGAGTTTTGTTGGTCTGTTTCCGTGGATGATGACTAGTCCATTCAGTTGGTGTTAGCAGCTTGTATTCGTTCGGTATTGTTACTATGCAACAACCACACGGGGGGCGTTGGAATTTTTCCTTGTTCGGGGGGTCTCGGCTTTTTGGTATGATTGATGAGATGAACAGATGTAACCAAAGTTTGCAATAAACACATTATCTCATTATTCTTATGTCTCGTGATTCCTTTGAACTGTTGTTTATGAGGATGAGGGAAAGGCAAACATAATATTGGCATGGAGCAAGACGGTAAAGGAAGTAGGTAAAAACAAAAGCCAAACTGAAGATTTGACCAACCCCGCATTCCATTCCCAATGTGGCCGTCTACTAGCACCCTCAAACTGAGTCAAATCCTAACAAAAGAAGAAAATGAGATAATAGGATAACAAACGGAAAGATGGGAGAAAGACACTGACCATGGAATACTGCCATCCTGCTAAGAGTTCAATCCACCCTGCCCTGGCCGACACAACAACAACAATAAACACCCTTTCATGCATGGAGTGTGATGAATTTTATATACAAAGATTAAAAGACCAAAAAAAAAAAAAAAGATCCAGAATGGGGAGGCTTTCGGCAGAACCTCCATTCTTGTTGGATCCGATTCCCGCCGTACAAGCCTGATTTATCGACTGTCTTCTTTGGGGTACTAGATGATCTGGTTGAAATTTCAACGCTTTACCAAGCGAGGTTCTTCTCTCTTCACTCATCCATATCTAAATCAATGGCATCCGGGTTTACCGCCTGAACAGGTTGCTGCGTCGCTATGCCCCCCTTGGGAGCCTCCGAAGAAGCGACAAAGCCGGCGGGTGCCCGTGCCTGTCTTTCCAGCTGGGCCATGGCATCGGCCACCTCCTCGTCCATCTCCTCTCCCTGCGCCTGGCCACCCGCCTGCTGGGCAGCTGCCGCCTGTTGCTGGCGCGCCAGGGCCTGCGAGGCAATAAAATTGACGTCGGTGTTGTACTGCGCCTGCACGCTCCGCTTGATACGGAGCATCTCTTTAAATGTGTCTTCGTTCCCGTGCTGCACCTCGAACGACTCCCATTTCTGCCAGAATCCGGGGTTCGTGCGGGGATCGCAGAACTGCGAGGCGTGGCCGTAGATGGCTCTTGCTCGGTCGATCTCCCCCAGACGCTTCTCCATGTCGGCGAACTTGAGACACATGTCGCGGGCCTCGTTGTCGGGCAGGGCGGCAATTGCGAGCTCGTAGATTCGTCTTGTCGAAGGCAGACCAAAGTTAGAGGCCGACTTGGTGATGAAGAAGTTGAACATGTCTGCGCGGTCCTCGTCGGATACCGCGCGGGTGGCGCGCTCGTAGATGCGCATCGCGTGGCGGGCCAGGCCGCGTTCTTCTTCGAGGTTGCCGTACATCAGGTAGATGACTTTGGCGAACCGGGGCGGGCAGTTCTCGACTGCTTGCTCAAAGAGATCGCGTAGCCGTTCGATGCTGATCTTGCGGTCCACGGCCTTGGTGAGGTAGAGGTTCCAGAGCTCAAAGGCCACTGGGTAGCTGAAGAGGTCGAGGCCGCGCTCGTAGATCTTGAATGATTCCTCGTAGTACTTGTGCTCCTCGAGGAGGTTGGCGTAGTTCACGACCGTCTGCGGGGTGGCGATCCGGAGCTCGAATATCCTCTCGTAGACCTTTCTGGTTTCCTCGAGGGTGCTCACGCTCTCGACCAGGTCGACGTAGAAACTCCATAGCTTCCAACACTTGTGGACGCGTTGTTGTGGGGATAGCGTCTCGTCGTAGTAGTCGACCGTCGACCGTTTGGGCGCCTGCACAGCCTTGGCCATGATCTTGACTGCATCGTCAAAGTTCTCGTTGCGCAGCTCCATCTCCGCCCACTCGATCCACATGAGGGCAAGCTCTTCCACTGATTTGAATGGGACTTTGACAGCCTTCTCCATGATCATCCTCGCGGACCGCAAGTCGCCCCCGCTCTCGTAGAATTTGGCGTAGTTTGCCCATAATTGGTGGAATGCGCCCACTGCCTTTTTGGGCTGTATCGCCGCAATGGCATCGGTATACGTCTGGACGACCTCTGGTTTGTTGCCCCCCCATAGAGCGACTCGTTTCTCCCACTCGGTGACATTGTTCGGATTCTGCCGGAGAAGGACATCGTTCAACAGGAAGGGCCGTCGGTCCATCAAGTGCTCAAAACGCATCATGCGAATGTCCAGATCGAAATCGGCCGCCTCATCCACCACGCCCTTCTCTGCCCGCCCCGAAGCCAGCTCCATCAGAGCGCCGATTATGGACTCCTCGAATTCGACATACGAGTCAAACACAAGGGTGAAGTCACGAACTGTCATGACAGTCGTTATCCCTTCCTCAAACACGTCCCTCGCCCGTTCGAAACTCCCGCGCCGGATCCAGTAGGTTGCGAGACCACACCACAGTTTCCCCCTCTGGTCAGCAAACCGTTCGATTCCGCTGCGAATGATGCGCTCCACGTCGATCCCCGTCTCGTGCCCTGTCTGGATTTCCGTCGCATGCTCCACTAACAGGTCGACCATTTCGCTCCACAGCTCGTAGTGTCCCTTGCCGTTTTTGCTCTGGAACCTCGGATTGTTCAGGATTGTAATGTATTTGTGGACGGCCTCGGTGTACAGTCCGACTGTTGTCAAGAGCTCAATAAAATCCTCGGCGTCTTCGGGATGGACCTGCATGTATCGCCGCCAGATCTTGACCGCAGTCTCGCCTTCGGCCGAGTTGGCAAACGGCCGGTAAAGCGCCCATATCCTGTTGTGTTGGGTAATTGGCAGCGCGCGGAGCGCTCGGTCAAAGGTGCGTCGCGTGAAGGTCACCAGCGGTTGCTGCATCAAAAACCTCAAGTACATTTCCCATATCCGCGGCATCTTATTCAAAAGGATCAATGCGCGCTCGAATAGCGCATTCACTTTTCGATACTCGGAAGCGTGAAGGGCGGCGTTGAGTTTGGCGACATGTTTCGTCCGGAATTGTAGGTACTGCTTGACGGTTAGCTAGCCATCTCAGATACAACCTCAACGACATCATGGGGTTCTATTTACCATTTTCCAGAGCTTGTAGGATCGCGGAAGCTGGACGCACGCCCTCTCCATAACGTAGGCTTGCTCCAGCAGCGTCCCATGTCTCATCTTGTACTCGATATAGGCCAGCCATGGTTTCGTGCTCGCGGGGTTTCGCTCGATGTCTTGTTCGTACGGGAAGTCATCCTCGGTCGTGAGAACACGATTCGAAAACATGGCGAAAACGAACTGTGGCCTCGGCCGATTCAGAGCAATTCCTGACGAGGAGCCTCGCTCCTATGCGATCGCGAGGTGATTTGCGCTCGCGAGAGCGACGCCAACTACTGGGTCAAAAATGTTCGGTATTGTCGCGACACCTTTTTCCGTGTGATTTTTTGAGCATTCAGCCATTGGGCGAACTTTGGCGATTGAACCTTAACGAGCGACCCGTGTTGCTCTGTCTTTTGGCCCAAGTTAGTCAGCCAGACGCTCAGACCATTTAGTTCTCAGCTGGGCTGAAGTTAAGTGTCCCCTGCCGGCAGGGGACCCACCTTGACCAAGAGCAGCCTGGATGCGCTAACGCATGTACGTAATAGCGCTATAACGCCGACAACAGCTTCCCGTCTCTTGGGGTGTTGGCGGCTCCAAATCAACGCGAAGCCGCGGGGGAGCTCTCGACTATCATCTGGCACGAGAAACCATTGCACCAACTCCCGTCTCGCTCGCGTTGGCCTTCACTTTCGCAAGTTCCTAGAGCACCTTGGCTTCACATTATCTACGGCCCCAAACCCTCGGCCAATTTCGCCATATCCTTCCTAACCCCTCGGAAGCCCACCTCTCGATCACAAGATGTCAGGGGCCGCAGTGCGTCATCTCTCCCCTCACTGTATCTCGAACTGCCGGCGACTAATATCTTGTACTATGTTTAGGACCGCGAGGCCGTCTTCCCCACGCGGCAGTCGCTGGGTTTGATGAAAGCAAAGCTCAAGGGAGCCGAGACTGGCCATAGTTTGCTCAAGAGGAAAAGTGAAGCTCTGACAAAGTAAGACTCTCCCACCCCTTGAACATATATCCCGAGTTGGCATTAACAAGAACTTGTCCCATTTAGGCGCTTCCGAGGTACTTATCCCTCAGACCACTCAAGCACCGCACTCACGAGCCTCATGTGTTAACCCATACCACCAGAGATCACCCGGCGAATCGACGAAGCCAAGCGCAAGATGGGTCGAGTAATGCAGATTGCGTCCCTCTCCCTCGCAGAGGTGACATACGCCGTAGGAGGAAACATTGGATACCAGATCCAGGAGTCGGCCAAGTCTGCGCGCTTCCGGATCCGAGCCAAGCAAGAGAACGTCTCGGGTGTCCTCCTCCCGACCTTTGAGTCATACCAAACCGAGGGCAACAACGACTTTGCCATGACCGGTCTGGGCAAAGGTGGACAGCAGGTTCAGCGCTGTCGCGAGACGTATGCGAGGGCCGTGGAGGCGCTGGTTGAGCTGGCCAGTCTCCAGACTGCGTTTGTGATTCTTGATGAGGTTATCAAAGTCGTTAATCGGAGAGGTTTGTTGTCCCTTCCCTGGAGTTGTTTGGAAATCTGACACTGACAATGTGGTTTAGTCAACGCTATGTAAGTGCTTGTTAAGGCGGAGAGTATGGTCCTCTGGTTGTCTGTCTAACCCTTAAATCTGCAGTGAGCATGTCATCATTCCTCGAACAGAGAATACCATCAAATGTAAGCAGAGAATCTGACGTGTTCTCATATGACTCTTGACTAACCTCGGTGGCAGATATCAACTCGGAACTTGACGAGCTTGACAGAGAAGAGTTCTACAGACTGAAAAAGGTGAGTGATACAGTCTCTCATGGAAGAAAGTCGGATAGCTAACGCCCCCAACAGGTGGCCAACAAGAAGCAAAGAGACACAGCGGCTGGGGATGCCGAGATGAAGAAGAAGAAAGAGGAGCAAGACAAGGTGGATGCCAGTGGACAAGAAAATAAGGAGCAAGAGGAGACTGGCCCTACCGACATCTTGGCTGATGCTGCAGCAGAAGACGAGGATGTCATCTTCTAAAGAAGACTCGCTGGCCAGATGGGATTTCAATGTAAAACACACACAAGATTGTATGCACCTATGATGAACGAGGCATTGGGGGGGGCACTTGCAGGCGTTGCTTTGTATCGCGTACCTGTTTCATTTTTTTCTGCAGGGTATCTAATATCACTGTCCTGAATCAAACTGCCCTCTCTGTCCATCCTACGACATGGAGAGAAAGTGAGAGGAATTGAAAAAAGCTCCCGACACAACTTACAGACAGGCTGAACCAAAAGCGCCGGTCCTGTATATCACTGGGTATAATTCGGCTGCCTCCCTCCCTTATTACTGGCGCTGGTAGGTGACCTTCATGGTCTTCTCTCCGTTCTTCAGAGGCATACCAGCCGTGTTCTCCTTGGCAGAGATAGCTCCAGCCTCTGTCTCGTATTCCACAAAGGCAATACCGCTGCGTCCTGGTACAGTACGAACTTCGCGGAAGCCCTCGAAGGTGTTGAAAATGGCAACGAGCTCGTCCTTTCCAAATCCGTCGGGGAGATTCTGCACGAAGAGAATCCTGTTGGGAGGTAGATACTCGTCTGGCACGACGGCGGCCGGAGCTGGACCTGTGGGCTTGAGACCTGCACCGCGCGCATTCTTTGTTGGGGGGCCATCGGTAGGGGCTCCTGGCATGGGACGCTTGAGACGCTTCTGTTCTTCGGCGGCTTCGAGGGCCTTTTTCTTGTCTGTGGAAAGGAAGAAAGGTCAGTCCAGTTCTGCTGTCCAGAAGAAGATGAGGATGCAAGTAAATACCCTTTTCAGCCATGCGCCGGCGCTTGTGCATGTCGAGCTCCTCTTCGTTGCCCGTCATCTTGATGGTCATATCGCTGCGCGTACGGGCCAGAGCAAGGACCATGGGCTTGTCGAAGAGGTCGAAGCCCTGGATTTCCTCAATCGCCCTCAGCGCCGACTCTTGATTATCAAACACGACGAAGGCCTGGCCCTTGGCCTTGAGGTTCTTCTTGGCGACGATGTCGATGATATTCCCATATTCGCCAAAGATGGCCTCGAGTGACTGCCTGAGTACATCGGGCTTGACGCGCTCTTCGAGGTTGCGCACGTAGACTCTGCGAGAATGGTCAGCTCGATATTCTACCCTTACCGCTTCACCAGGGGCGCGCTTTTGTACGTGTCGGAGTGCAATGACACATACGTAGCGATAGGTGGTCCGGAAGCCATTTTCTTTTTCTTTTCTTTAAGGGCTTGTTTGTTGTATATTGTCTTTGGTCACAGAATCTGTCTGTTGGAGGTTGCGAACGCACATGCAGTCAAGTTTTGATTTTGTTTCGTGTTGAGTTGGGTTCAAGAAATGCGCCGAGATTGAAATCAGATTCGCTAGCGACTGCTGCAAAGCGACCCGAGCCACGGAGTGGGTAGCCAATTACAGTGCCCACATTCGGTAGAGCGTGGTACGTCACTACCCGAGCTGGTGAATTTCGGGCTGTAGCCTGTAGCCTGTAGCCTACTGGTACACTATACCTTGGTGGCTGCATGCATCTGACAGGGCCATCGTGCTCCACACTCAATTACAGTGGCAGGTCAGGTCCCCGTCCCTTCGTTCAGAGGCCCGCCCGCCCGGATAAGGCGTCGTTTTGGCTTTCGGCATCATCGAGACATTGCATCTCTTGCAACATCAGCAGTTCCGTCTGAACTTTCCAAGGCCTACAGGCGTAGCTCTGGGCAACCAAACACATGGCCCCCGTCCTCTTTGTCGGCCCGGCATAACAATACAAGTCGTCTGCTGTGCCGAAGATGCGACAATTTCGCACCTGATAACGCCGAGACGCTCCGCGCAACACTACGAAGCCCCCCCTTTAAACTTCTCACTGCGCCGAACGTGTGCCCCCGGGGCTGTTCCCACATTTCCGCCTTTCCCGTCGACGATAAGATGGCCATGGACGAAGCAGGACTTGCGAATGTGGGTGCGGTGGCAGCAACAGCGGTGGCTTCGGCTTCAGCTTTGGCATCAACGCCACAGGTGGTCTTCGACAACTCGAGTGTTTGGCACAACTTCACGTCATGGACGGCTCAAAGACTGGGGCTGGCCATGAACATGACCAAGCTGGCACCCTCTCTTGAGGATCTGGTGTTAGCAGGTCCTAGAATGGTCATGAAGCTGGGGAAACTTGGCTCGTTTATATCCTTTCCGGATGCTATTGACGGGTTTGGGCAGCGCGTAATACCCGAATCCACCGACCCGGGCATCTTCAACGCCCTCTCGACGGATGCTGGCGCATCGCTTGTCCAGTCTGCGGCACCTTCTGCGACCGCTACAGCTGGCACTGGCGCGGATCCTACTGCGTTTACCTCACGATTTTCAATGGAGGGCGCGAGGGGACTGGGGAGCGTGTTCAGCTATGCGACTAGCAAATGGGCGTTATGTTGCATCGGCATGGCGGTCGTCATCAACCGGACTCATATCTTCGCTGCTACACGAAGAAGGCTGCGCCTCCAATGGCCGATGCGTCTTGCCCTTCGCATCATTCCCATCATTCTACTTGTGATTCAGGCCCGCACGCTTTTACAATCAATACAGTGCCAGACCTCACCTGATTTTGCCCAGCTGCGATGGGGGAACGCAACGAAGAGCTCGGATCTGATGTTCTCTCAGTCGAACCCGTTCCTTCATGGATTAAGTTCCTCTCTTTTGTTCGGGGCAAGTGACGAGGACTCATGCCGGTCGATACATATGGTACCTTGGGATGGGCAGGAGCAGGCCGAGCTGTCAGGGTCCATGTCGCGGTTATGGCCCCTCTTTGGAACATTCTGCTTGAGTCAGTTTGTCGAAGTACTTTCTTGCACACTTCAAGGGCGACCCTCTGCGGCTGAGACTGGCATGACCTTGTTCGAGCACTCTCTAGCCTTTGCCGAAGCGGACGCTGCTATCAGCAATCAGCTCGGCTGGGGCCTTTTCACCAATGGCTCGGAAACCTCGCCAGGAACCACCACTGGACAAGCTGTTGCGGTTACGAGGGCGATGATCATGAGGAGGGTCAATACTTCACCCGAAGTTCTCCTCATTGCTTTCCTCTCTGCCATGAATCACGTTACAAGCCATGTCTTGGGCGTCTTCAACTTGCAGGCCAGGTTCCGCCTTATTAGCACAGGATTCTGGGCCATGTCTTTTATGGCCTGTATCGTCTGGAGTGCTCTCAACTTTTCTCTCGACGATGCCGCCGGTCAGGGGCTACTACGATATCCTACGGTTTCCATTATCGGTTTCATTCCCCACGTCCTTGTCTTTTGCGGAATATTTGTCTGCGGTCTTATTTATTTTCTCACGCTCTTGCTCTCTGCCCTGGCATCACCAGAAACGTCCCCCGAAGGCCACCGTCTGTCGTTCAAAGACCGTCTTCGTCATGCTCATGGAAATATGCAAGCCAATGTGTCCCTCTCAGAGATACGCATTCGCATGGACATGGACTTTTACACTGCCTTACTCCGAGCAGGATTTGGTGCCATAACGATGGCGAGCGAAGCTGTATATCTCAACGAGGACAGCCATGTCAGCTTGAAACAGTATACATGGCTAGAGGACGAGCGATTCCGCGAACTGGAATCTCTCAGAATGGAATTCGTCGACTGGAGTCTTCCCGGCTCTCGTTATGATACCGTTGGTGCTATAGGACTTGTGCCGATTAAAGACGGCCAGTCCGGGGCAACAAGCGGGTATGCGCGCGAGAGGGCGGCCCAGAAGGTGCCCAAAAACAACACCACCCCCCGAAGAGGTCGAGATGGTGTTGGTGCTGCCGAGAGGAGTGGGCGGTGGCTCATGGCGCTAGAGTACATGATGCACATTGGCCGACTTATTCTGACCACTTCTACTCTCATCCTGTTGCGCATCCTATCCTTTCTGGGTATGCGCAATCCGCCTCAGTTCCTTAGACGTTGGTCCCAGAGACCCAAAGCCAGCTCGTCTGAGAATCAGAAGTCATCTCGGAGAGGGCATTCCGGTTCGGGCGGCTGGTCCTCAGCAACAGACGGGGGAGCATCTGGTATGGGCATAGCGCAGAATGATCGGGTGGACATCGAGGCCGAGATGCGTCGGCGGATCCAAGCCTCAGAGGGAACTGCCAATATCCGCGATGGTGACGGGTACCTCGGCCGCGACCCCAGGGGCAACGCTGTCGACGAGAATGAGCTCGACACGAGGCTCTACAGCTGGTGGCTAGGCGGCGGCTGGTGGGGGAATACAGATGCCAGCGGCGATTACACCCCCGGCGATGGGCTAGACGACCCAGATTTTGACACGACCAGTGTCATATCCACGACAGAGACGTCGGTCAGCGAACTCGACTGGGAATCGGACGATGAAGAGCTGGCGGAAGGCCAACGAACACCGACGCAGACCTCGTTTGACCATGTCTCTTCACGACGTAATTTCTCCCGCGAGAGCACACCAGTGGCGGATATTCCCATGGCTCCCGCGGAATTGGCACGCCTACTTCACCCGCAGAGCCCAGAAGAGCGCGAAGAGGCTCGTGCCCTGGCAGTCCATCTCACCAGCGAGAGTATCATGACACGCTCTCGGTTCCGCCTACACGAGCAGCGCCAGCGGGCTCAGGTGCTCTTGACCAACAGGCAGCATTTCAGACTGGGGCCAGAAAAGATGAGTGCCGAGGAAGAAGCGCGACGGCTGGAACAGCTGTTATTGTCTCGGAGACGCGCAGCTGCGGAGAAGCAACAGCGTGACGGGAACGGGAACGGGACCGAGTCTATGGCGGCGGCGGAAGGCGGCGGAGGAGAGTCCTGGGCAACCGGGGCGGCGGGCTTGGGCCCTGATGGCCCGCAGTGCGTGGTTTGTCAGTGTGCGCCGAGGACAATCATCGTCTGGCCGTGTCGCTGTCTCAGTCTGTGCGATGACTGTCGTGTTTCGCTGGCTATGAATAACTTTGACAAGTGCGTCTGTTGTCGGAGGGAGGTTATTAGTTTTAGTCGGATTTATGTTCCGTAGGTAGGTGGATTAGACGAGGGACGATAGTTTTTGTCTGTTTGAATTTTTTTACGGGCTTCTTTTATCGTGGGCTTTTCCCCTGGCTGTTAACAGTGTTTCTTACCCCGTACATTTTACGTCCATAAATATTGCATTACTTGGGGTTGGAGGACGGGATAGGCGGTGGCATGTCTGTAGCGTACTTTTATTAGCAAGAGGGAATAACAATCGACGACGTTTCGATCTCGTCTTCTACTGCAGTGGAAGAACAAGACGACGGTCGTTCCCGAAACAAAAAACCTCTACCATTACCATTATGCACATGAGGAGTCAGAGCGACGAACAGACATCTTTTACAAAGGAGTTGTCATTCACGTTTGAAAGCAAAAGAGTCACTCAGAACACCGGATATAACGTCATTGGGTTATTCATTATTCATCGCTTGCTTGTGCAGATACTACTGTGGAAATGCTGCTTCGGGAGGTGGTCCTGAAGACTACATCAACCCGCTGCTCCTATCACCCTGGCCCTCCGCCTCACATACCAGCCCATTCAATGGACCACACGCGCACATCACTAGAGTCTTCTGCTTCATCACCAGAACCATCCACGGCCTTCGTTTCAGCTGCTTTCCTGGGATCCTTTGCCCCAAAGAGGAAACTCTTTTTAACGGCAGTTCCCAGGCGGCCACTAGTAACGAGATCCAGCATAGGAATCTTCTGGTCCCACTCATAGCTATTGGCCAGGAAATGCGCATGATACCTGAACGGGTCTCCAGGATAGACACTGTAATCACCGCCAAACCTAAGCCCAGGCGTGATGAAATACCCCCTGGCATTCAAGTATGTGTGCAGTGGACAAGGGGAGGGAAGTTCAGAGTCAGGGACAAGATTGGGCGATGTGATCAAGGCGCTGCTAGTAGTAGGAGTGACTGCGGGGAGAACCACCTTCGGCTTCGGCAGCTGCTTTTGCTGCTCCCCGCTTGTCGAGAGTGACATTGACTTGCCGGTTAATAAGACGTCTTCCTCCTCCTCCTCCTCCTCGGGGACAGCAAGCTTCTTCTTTTGCTCCGCCTTTTCGATCTTGTCCTTGAATTTAGCTCGAGTCTGTGCTTTAGCTTCGTCCTGGACTTGTTTCGCGCGCTTTCTCTGCACGTTGATGGACTGGAGATATGCCTTTCTCGAAGCAGGACTCATCAGCGTCAACTGGGACAAGTGATCGGCTACGTCGTCAACAACGTATCCCGCTTTTTTGTCGACCAGCAGTCTGGCTTCCTCTGCGTAGAGCTCTACTGGGAGACCGAGAAAGACATTCTGCGTCGGGGCCTGGGGTATGGTTCCGACAAAGACTGCACAGATGCCATGCTCACGACGGATGTATGCGACATCGTCGATGTCAAAGACGAGGTACCGGCCTGCGATCTTTGAGATGCGGACCTGTCTGTTTGCTGCTACCGACGACGACATCTTGGAGAAAGAGCCTGTATTGATTCCAGTTAGAATATGTTACAACAAGGCAGTGCGTATTCCGTGTGGAGAGAATTGAGGCAGGTTTCATAAGCCTTGGATTCCGTATGTCATCATTGAATATTCAGTGGATTGACAGATTGATTATACGTTTTGGTTATAATCATGGTAGTGCCTGGATGGGAGGAGAAGGGGCGTTGTCGTGGAAATTACTCACCTAAGAAGTCGGGCGCTGGCAATGACGCCAAAGAAAAAACAGGAAAAGAGGAAGGTTTGCTGGAGCTTGGTTGGACTTTTTATGTGCAAAATTTGTGGCAGAAAAATTAGCCGTTGGCGGTGAGTCTTTGAAACCCCACCACAGCTGACTCCGTCATACCGCTGCGGTGTATTCGTACGGTACGGATACCAATACACCACAAGGCCGGCAGCCTGCCACAGCCCAGTCCTGAACTCTTTTCAAATCTAGAAATGTGTTCACAGACATCACAAAGCACTTGGAAAAAGGTACCAGCAAACTAGCCCAAGATGACAGAGACAGAAAAGCGTTTCTTCAAAATTCCAGACCCTCTTTGGCCTTCTTCTCGGGTGCTTTCTCGGCCTGTTCTTCCTCCTCCATCGGGGGGAGGCTATAAGGCTTGATCACCAGCCCCTTTGTCGCGCTGAGACTGAACGAGAGGTTCTCACGGAAATGGCCCGTCTCAGCCCCTCCCCCACCCTTTTCGTGATATATAGGCAAGCTATGCACCTTGAGAAATCCCTGAGGCGTCTCGACCTTCTCCCCACTGCCTCCCCTTTTGCTCGATGGGGGAGCAGCAGCAGCAGCGGGAGTCGCAGGTAAAGGGATCAGCTCGACCACACCATCGCTGAGGAGCTCTATCCACCGAACCAGGCCTGAGCTCCGTGGGAATAGGGACGTGGGGATGGTGATAATGGCCGTCAACTGTGTGCTGTATTGCCGTAGTAAAGCTCGAAGTCCGTGGAGAAATTGCAGCACCTCGGTAGGACGGCTGCACTCGGCAGCGTAGATGCTTGGTGATAGCAGACTTGGGACGATGATTCGATGAATGGTATTCGAATCCGATGTCTCGAGCTTTGTCCTCAGATGCTGGATTATCGACTTGAAGGGGGAGCTGCTATTGTGACGCGACTCCAGTGATGGCGGGCCCGGTGTGGGTATCGGTAGGAATGACCCCTTACACGAGCTCGAGGAAAGACTGAGCCGCTTGCTCAAGTCGAAGGAGTGGCAGAACGGAGCAGCGGAAGAATCCCCACCGCCTCGGTTCTGAGCTGCATTGTTGTTTCCTAACGCTTCATATCTCCATGCAATCTTCATCTTTTCCTCTGCCGCTGCTGGCGGAGCCGGCTGGCCTGTCTTTGACTTGGTATCTGGCGCAGATACCGCGGGCAGCTGATGTTGCCATCCTGGGGGAAGACCGAGGGCATGTACTTGGTGGCCTTGGACGAGCCCTTCGGCGGCATAATAGCGTAAGACGACACCCGAGAAGTCTGTGGTTCCTTGTTCCTCGATCAGGAGGCATGTGCCCATCGGAAGCCCGCCATGACCTGCAAGGAGCTGGTCAAGAGTAGATGTGCCCGTCGAGGTGGTTAGCCTGCCGTCCAGGGGAGAAGGACGGAGCCCTGGCGCAAGCTGCTTTTCTGGTTTTGGCTGGTTCGGTATTCCTTGGCCAGGTGCTCTTGCTGCCGGCCTAGCAGTTGAAGAAAGGACTGTGCTTCTCTTGGTGAAGGACGACATCCTGATAAATTCCGTTGATTGTCTGCGAAGAGCTGTATAAGTGATGAGGGGTGAAGATTTAGTGTTAATTTTTCTGGTGAGTACTTATGGATGTGTATCGGTACATGTATCGAACAAACCTCAGCAAACAACTAACTTTTATTAGTGACGAAATAACCCCAAACTATCAACTCAACCCCCACTTTCACCTGCCACTGTCCACAGGGCACCACTCCTTGCTCCTGCCAGGCGGTACGGTTTCGTTAAGCTTTGGTCCCCACCATGGTAAAGTTTCCCCCGTTTTCCCTTGCGGCTGTGAATTTTCCATCTCGAACAGTGATCAACCGCCCGCCTCGGCATCAGAACTTTGCGACAAAGCCCTTCTCTACCTTACCAAATCAAACCGACGACTACTCGATCGATATTCTCACTCCGCAACCCATCTCACCAACCAACCAACCAATTTATCACCTCAAGCCACCCCAAGACAACCCGACGAAACCCCAGCCAAAATGCAAAACGTCCCAAGCGACGCGAACCTCTTCGAAGAGCACTTCAAAATAGACGCCGTCCTCCCAGGCCGCTACGCCCGCGTAGCCCGCCTAGAATGCAAGTCCCTGGATGAATCCATCACGATGCGCCTGGACGTCAACACAGAGCTCTACCCATGCGTAGCAGGCGAGACCATCAAGGTGGTACTGGCGACTTCCTTGTCTCTAGACGGCAGCAAAGACGACGAGAAAGGCTGGAGAGACGTGGCCAAGACGGGCAATGCCGAAGCTACGCTCGCCGACGGGTACGATTATGTCTGCCATGGCAAGATCTACAAGTTTGAGGATGGGAAGGATGGGTTGACCATGTGAGTGTGGAATCTTTTCGGTCTTGATCGGAGTTGTGACGCTGTTCGGGTCTGTGGGAACCAAGCCAAGCTAACAAGTTGATCCATAGCAACGCCTACATTTCTTACGGCGGTCTGTTGATGTCGCTGAGTGGCCCTTACAAGAAACTGACGCCACTCCGGGTTGACTACGTCTATCTCCTGGTCAAGAAATGATTGCCGAGTTTTTATCCTTTATTTGGCTTGGGCGCTATCTATCCGTCTATGTGTTTAAATGGGGTCTCTCTACCCTCGAGGGCTATGTCGATTTCTGCGAGGTGGACTTTGAGCTATCTACATGATGATTTCTTGACCTCCGGAAAATCCACGCCGCGGAAAAGAGGTGATGGAAGGCTTGCTATTGGTTGGCGTTCGGGGTACAGGGGCATCAAGAAGAAGAAAAACGTAAACAAAATAACAGGAATTGGGAAAGGAAATTTGGGAGCATCAGTCCAAAAAAGATACCCGGGAAAATGAGCCTGTATTTGGACGCCTCTGATTTTTACCTCTATAAAGCTGGTCAATGTTGCGGGAGGCGGTAACTCTGGTGCGGTCCGGGGAAGGGGATGTGTCGATGGGCTCTGGCTAGGAGATCTTCGTAGTGAGGCTCGTTTTCGGGCGTGCAGATGCCGTGCCGCTGGAAGAAATCGAGCATTACCACCGCGCAGTTTGGTTTCCACCTTGCGCTGGCAAGCTGTTCCTGGATCTCCTCGACTGTGCAGAGACTGAAACTTTCAACCTCGCCGTCTTTGGGAGCAGGGACGACAGTTCCATCTCCGGGGAGCTCGAGGTCGTAAATCCATTGACATTCTGGATAGATATACCCCGGCTCGCCGCCTGATCGCTCGTCTGTGATGTAGATGTAAGTGACGGTGCCGACCTCCTTGGCGTATCGGCGCATGACATCTTCTGGTATCGAGGCCTCTTCGTCCGCTTCCCGTACGATGCACTCAAAGGGGTCTTCATTCGTCATGAGTCCGCCCGCCACTGTGTTATCGAGCATGCCCGGATAGCTCTGCTTGTTGGGTGACCGTTTGGGCACCCAGATCCTGTAATCGTACTTGCTGGAGCCGTCATGACGTCGTACGAAGGCGGTCATGTGCACGCCATAGCGTGTCGTTCCAAACAAGCCCATAGCGGCTCGCTCCATGCTAAACAAGAGGTCGCCGTTGCGGCCATATACCGGCCACATTTCATTCCGCCAGCCCTTGAGAAGGCGGAACGTCCTGTTCTTGCGCCAGTAGGCGGTCAGATCGGTAATGAGCCGCGTTCTCGTTTCCTCATTGTTCTCTGCCTTGTTGGTGTTGTTGAACAGAGCCACGGTCCTCTTTGCCGGGTTGATATCGATCGGCCCAGTCAGGTATTGGGGCGTGGACACGAGAGCCTCCAGCACAGCTGTGGGCAGGTAGCCGATTGGGTATGGGCCACGGCCATCACCGTCGTCCCAGACCAAGGTGTAAAGCCCTCCCATGATTTGTGCATGGCGCTTGGGATCCCTCTTGGGGTCGGGGAACCTGCGGGGACCGAGGATTCGTGTAAGCCATCCTGTCAAGATGTGTACCTGTGCACGGGGGTTGGGACTGTGGAAAGATTGAGCAAAATTGGTTGGAGATTGCTTGGCTTCTAGAAGAAGTCTCAGGGCTTTGGGGATCGGCTGTGCCTCACAGTTGATGCAGCCACTGCCGATCCACCACCTTGTCTCGGATGCAAGTTACATGCCACACAACCTGCCGGCTCTTAGATTTGGAGCATCACAGTGCTGTCATCATGCCGCAGTGCCATCCCGGAGATATGGGCGGCCCCTGTAGTTTGTTGCTTCACTGATGTTATCGCCGATAACAGCAGCCACTACTGCTGCAAGGAACAGAGGCCGCTGGTCTGGTGACGGATGAACATTTGCGAGTCGAACAGCTTCAAGCGCAAGCAGTGCAGACGAGACGGAATGAAGAAGTGAAGAAATGAAACACTGATGTCAAACGTACCCGTCGCACTTATTTACCAAATCAATGGTGGCTAGCCGTTGGTTGGGCATGATGGGCGAGTTGCTGCAGAAGAGCTCGAATGGCCAAGGCTGATTTCGATATTCCCGAAGGTGCTCAAGCTCTGAGTTGAGAAGCGGGTTGATAGACCGGTAAGGTACGGGATAACTCCTGTTGGCTCGCGTGTAAGAGTGCTTGCCAGTGCCCGTGTTGCACAATGCCGATGCCGATGCGAATATTTTGCTTGTCCACTCTAGAAGGAAAAATCCAGCTGACGAAGTTGCTCTCTGTTCATTCCTCGAAAGCCAGGAGAACCAGAATGGATGAGAGAAGGGCGATGGGCCAGTGGATGAAATACTTTTCACCTTCAAAACTAATACATGTATGTCTCGCTCGAGCGGAAGGATCTTACCCAGCCAGGAAAAGCGTGGAAAGGGATAATTTCAACAAAAAAGGTTCAATGGGCATCCGTTCTCCCCATGAACTTTCTGATCGCTTTTTCATTCACCATTCCCAAGCTTCAACCACCAATGCCCTTGCTCCATACCCACGACCACAGCCAAGAGATATGGTTTTATGCCCCATTCTCACACCCCCACGCGCTGGCGTAATCAGTGTTTTGCACATGTTTTCTCCCCTGTCCCTTGACTGTCTTCATTTCGGGCCATAATCGGACAACATGTGGCCTTGTTTCTCATGGAACCAGGTGAGAAACTATTGACTTTGCCTGGGAAAAGGTCGCAACGGTGCACCTCGAGCCGCCGGCAATCCATGGTTCGCAACATGCCGGCAAAGTTTCCTCACTGGGAACAGAGTGGGAATATTGACATCCGAAAGCGTTCAGAGCAACCACCTGACGGCAAAGCCTGGGCCCTGGACAGCCCCAGCCAGGAGCCTTGTCTGCTTCAAGTTGGACCCCACCACGGCCCGGGACGGCACAGGATCGTTGCTGCATCCGAGAGGAGCTTTCACCCCTCATCAAACGGGGGCCCTGGTTGGAGATCACTCCAGAAGCAGGCAGGAGCTTCCAATATGAGATACAGACAGACCATTATCACCAGACTCGCGTCCTGGCAATCTTGACAGCCGAAACTTGAGACGAAACCGTAGCTCAACCGACCGTGAAGAGGCGACGTCAGCTTAAAGAGATCAACCACTACACCAATAGTGTACCAGACAAATTCTTTTGATCTACACGTGTACGCAATACTCCGTACGTGGGGTCAAGGAGAGAAAAGGACTTTCAATTGTCAACGGTTTTCTTCGAGAACAAAGTTCGGCAGCCCCACCTCCAAGCCAACGACCAAGCCAGAGGGAAGGAGCCAAGTTGCCAACCGACCTTCCACCCGCCTCCCAAACGACGACACTGACTGTTGCCGATTTATCCTCCCGTGCAGCAGCACAGCAGCTTTACAGCCCGTACTTGAACGTATCAAAGGGGCACGACCGATGTGTTTGCTCATATGAACGGGACCGTTTGAACAACACGATAGCACCACTCAAGAAACAGGCACCTGCAAACCCACAACGGTCAATATATCATTCGTTGACCACACATCGATCCTTTCTTGTGCGACTATCGGTACCGACCTTTGTCCTGGTTCTTTAGGTCCGCCTGACAGCTCGCATCACCGTCGTACCAGCAACTCCTCCTCCTCTCCTCGTGCATAATCGCCTGGATCAAGATTTGAGTTGCCCTTTTTGCTTGACAGACGACCAGACTGTTCAGCAGCCCGTAGCGGGGTCCCTTGTCAGAATTTCGTCATTGGCATTGGCCAACCATAATTCGAAACCTTCTGCGGTACCACGCCCTCAACTCTGGCGTTCTTGTTGGCATAGCGAGATCGACAGCAACCTTCTGCGTGTAGGGGTAGTGCAGTGCTGTTGGCGTCGAGTTTTGACCATCCACCGACAGACATTCGTTACATCTTCTCCTTCCCCTTTCGACGGCATTATCCGTACCTGGATCCCGACGGCTGCTCAGCCACTCTATTCATTCCGCTGACCGGGCACAAGACAAACGAGTCCCCCCTCTGGATCGCCAAACCTAAAGTCCCTGAACCCATTGTCTTTGTCAGGTCGTGGTCGGTCACCGGTCTCGTAACTTGGCTTCTCCCTGACTCAGTGGCAAAGACGGGCAGATCTGTCTCTGTGTGCTAGCACAAACGTGGTCGTGGGTATCATTTTTGACGACAGCATAGGATGGCCCAACCCCTCTTTGGGATCGTGCCAGCAGGCCAACCGGTGATCGTGACACCAACAGAGACCCCTACCCCTACCAGCTTCCTCTTCGGTATCTCTGGGCTCAAGACTTTCTCGCATATTGTCGTCTTTTTACTACCAGGTGTCGTCCTGCCAGAAGGCACAGCCGCGGCTATCTATCTCGTTACGCCAATACCAGGACAGGCCGAACCTAAGCTCAAATTCTTAGGCGGCATTGGGCCCGGTAAGGAGAGCGCCATATTCAAGATCAGCGGTGCTGGCAGCGGCGAGAATGTACCAGCTGCCGTGGGAGTATCGGTTGAACCGGCAGAGTCGGTAGCGGCGAGGATGAGTGAGCTAGCAGCAGCAGCAGCAGCAGCAACAAATGCAGCAGGGGCAGAGAATGCCGGTGCCTTGGTCCCTGTCAACAACAGACAGCAACAGGGCCCTTCGACGTTGGTACTAGCTCAGAGGATCATTCAGAATGCATTCAACTTTTTGGCTAGTTTCAGTGGCACGGCGGGCCAGACCGAGGTGGTGCCTCTCAAGGCTTTTGAAGAATGGTGGCGGAAGTTCGAGAGTCGTGTGCGGTCCGACCCGGGCTTTTTGGAGCGGGATACCTGAATGGGATGGCGGGAGTGGATGGGGGTATGTAAACCAGGGTTTATGGGGATTAATTGTATAACAATGAAACGTCGTTAAGGCCTTATGGGATGTTATTATTAGCACTTGTTCCGTTGGCTAGTTCGGCCATGTCAATATTGTATGGGCTTTGATTCCTGTACGTATTTTAGTCCGCTTTGAGTAAACAATGAAAGGTTACCAGTTTGT
Source organism: Rhypophila decipiens (assembly GCA_033297075.1). NCBI lineage: Eukaryota > Fungi > Ascomycota > Sordariomycetes > Sordariales > Naviculisporaceae > Rhypophila > Rhypophila decipiens. The sequence continues at coordinate 156,665 of MU858077.1, read as the reverse complement.
GTCTATTATTCAATTCATAGAGTCATGAACGATTCGCCCATCCAGGCCTGACCTGAACCGTTGATGGGGTGTGTCTGTGTGTAGATACCTTATGTCTGTCTCTTTGCTTTGCTGGTCCGTAGTTGATAGCTATATCAAGTTGGTGATATAACTTAGGTAGGGTCTAGATGTACATGATGTTGGTAGTAGTCCGTAGCGGTAATGGTGGGAAATGGAATTAATTCCGCAGCCGGCCGTTTTGTTCCAGGGGATGATGATGATACAGTGAAAGATTTGGGTTAACTTACTTGAAATTTCCGGGTCGAATTATTGTATGAATATCTATTGGAAAGGAAGTATGAGGATGAGCACGGTTTGGAAGCCAAACAAGTCGAGGTTTGGCTTTGATGGATTTACAGTGTATCAGATACACTTCAAACTCCGGCCAAGGTTTGAGAGCATTAGCTGATCTACGAGAGAAGAAAAGGACTACTAGTACCATGACTACGGATATGATAAGAAACTTGAATGTAAATCTGCAAATCGCAGGCACCGTCCAGAAGAAAAACCGAAGTGAAATTCCCTTTCAATTTGGATAAGGGGTGGGTATTGTCCAAAACTAGGTTTAAACTGTGATAAACAAGAATCCTCAAACGAAATACACCAGGTATTTTCCTCATGCCATGCAATCAGAAACAAAACAAGCCAGACAGAAAGCCTTAATCACCCTGATAAGGCCCCATAGAAGGACTCTTCAATCTAGTCGGACTCCCCGCCCGACTCCTCCGTCCAGCATTCAGCATTTGCAAATTATTACCCCCCGGAAGCGCCAATCTATCCCGGCTCTCTGTCCTCACCACCAAACCGCTCCTGTCCACCAGCGCCGCCGCGGCCGCAGCTCCAGTAGTAGGCATAGTCTCAAACCCATTATTACTAGCCGAAAAGTTCAGCCTGGATGACGACCTCGCACCACTGCCAAACCTCCCCGAAGAACTAGACGACGACCCCCCATCAAGGCTGGAATCGGAATAGTCATTGTTATTCTCCTCAAACGACGACAGAGAATCCACATCGCCCAGCTCGAACTGATTCGCCTCGCCTTCCTCCAGCACCCGCTCGTACGCAACGCCAGACCTGCCGCCGTTCTTCCCAAACAGCTTGCTCGTGATGAGTCCCGACAGACCACGGATCGAGCCCCCTTTTCTGGGCGGCCCACCGAACCGTCCGCCGCCGCCCCCCTTCTTGCCACCGTGGAAGAAATTGTTGATCCTCGAGTACATCCGCATTCTCCTGTCGCGTTTCCGGAAGAAGTAGACGAATCCAAAGAAGATTAATAAGAAGACAAGTATCCCAGAGGTTGTTCGGTCCTTAGCTTTGTCTAGCAGATCCTCCGCCTGGTCGCCCCAGTCATCGTCGTCGTCGTCGTCGTGTACACCGCCGATCGTTTGGTTGCCATGGCGCCCGGTTGTCCTCCAGTCAGAGCCCGCAAACAGAAAATCGGGCGGTATAGCTGTGCTAGCCCCACCTGCCGATACAATATTGCTCCCAAACCCGACAGGGTATCTATCATCGCCGCTCTTGGGCGGTATTTGCCCGGCTGCATAAAGAATCATCGGGCCAAGCGTCCAGCTCACCTCCACACCCTCAATCTTGTCAACCGGCTGAAAGGCATCCGCAAAGCCCTTTGGTTTCTTGGAGCTCGTTGAGATGGACCCTTTGGTAGACGAGTTGATACCAAGATTGTCTATGCCAAGGCGCGGGATGCCGATTCCCTCGTGAATGATGTTGATCAGCCACGAGGCCTTGAAGCACGCCTCCTGGGCGTTCTTTGCGTCGTGTTTCTTGTTGTGGTCTATTTTGGAGTCGATTGAATCCCAGTCCTGTGAGCAGAATTGCTTCACCCGTTTCTGGTACATGGCGAAGTCATAGGAATCGTCGTCGTCGTCGTCTCCGCCAAACACTCCGTGTGTTGTGTGCCAGTATTCCGAAACCCCAACGAAGTGATTGACGTCAAAGTCTATGGCTGGCGCATGTTGGCCGTTGATCAGACACGGGCTATCCGGACATGGCTTGTCCTTGCCCAGAAGAGGGTAGGTCTGCCGTAAGCACTCGTCAAATTTGCCAGTGCCGATAAGAGTAACCTCGCCTGATTTTGGTTTCTGCACAGGAGTACCGTCAAGAGTTGTTCTCAATTGTCTTGGCAAGCACGGATCAGGGAGCTCGTCAGAGTTTGAATGTGCATATTGCTCCTTGAGGCTATCGAGATAAGCCTCCCGTGCTCGGTTCACACCGAATCCGAGCCACGTGGTGGTAAACACCTTGTATTCAGACGGTGCTCCATCGAGGGTGCGCAGGCGCAAGAGTTTGAGATCGTTGGCGTGTCTCTCTGCTTCCGTCGCATTTGGAGCAAACGCAATCTGGGCAGAAGCGCCTCCCATATCGAGAAAACCATATGTGTGATGGCCTTTTCCATGGGCATGTTTCTCCGGGTGATCGAAACCACCCAAGAGATAATTCGCCGCAATCCAGCCGTATAAGCCCTCTGTTTCGCCCTTTATCACTTGAATTTGTCGATCGCAATCGGGGAGCAAGAATTTGGTGTTTCGTCGAAAGTAGGAGCAGATCTCGTGGGTCAGAGCCGATTGTTGTATCTGGGGAAGAAGTCGCATTCCCGCGGTAGCCATGAGAAAGATCGGGGTGTCTTCGACCTTGTCCTTGGGAATATGGTCGAGTGCATGATCGACCAGAGGTTGAAGATAGTCCCGGCCCACCTCCTCTGCCTTGTCGCCGAACGTTGCGATTCCAGGATGTACCTTTTTAGTCCATTTCTTCTGCGTGTACAACTCGGGAAGACTGCGAAGGTCTTCTTCGTCGGCCTTGTGGCGGGCTTTCTCGGCGTCTTTCCATCGGTAGATGTGCAACCGTGTCCCCGAGGATCCAGCGTCGAAGATGACGCCGTATCGCCACTTCTTGCCCATTTGGCCGGTGTAATACTGGTGTTCGTTCTTGCGTCTACTACCGACGATCGGCAGGGCGGACTCTGGAGTGGTGAGGTTTATCGTCGATTGATCAGAGGTGAAGGTGGTACATCGAATTTACTGATGATCCAGGGGTCGAATGGAAACGTGGTATCGGAAGGACGTTGAAGAAACTGATAGGTTGATTACAAGATAGGTTGATTACAAAGTAGGTAAGGGAAAATTTGTAGGAGAATCGAAATAACGAGAGTACGAATCTGTGAATTGTTTCTTGTTTGGCAGTTAGGAACGAAGGTGAGACGGCACCGGATGGCTGCGTCGAGCTGAAAAGAAGACGAAGCAGAGAACGAAGCGGCTCTCGTGTTGTTTCTTGATGCGATTGGAAGGGGCGAGATCCCGAAACATTCGTATTGAGAGCAATACGAGCTGCGGATGGCTTACACTTTGGCGGCACACTGTGCTGTTGCTGGCTAAAGTCCTGGCGTCATGGATTGGCAAGGCTCACAGTGCTGCGAGTGTGACGCTCACTGTATGTACTGTAAGTACTCTGCTCTAAAGGAAATCATCCGTGCACGCACTAGAGTTAACAAGGCATAGCCATTACAGAGCCCCTAGGTAGCCAAGTACACCAATCTACTAGCTATAGCCCACTTTATTCCTTATTTATAAGTAACTATTCCGCATTTATCGTTTATTAATTTTATTATTGTTAAATTTCATTAAATTCATCGTTAGTTATGAAGAATTAATATTTCTTATTATTAGAATAGCTTTTAAAATATAAAAAAACCCTTATTTAATTAATTTAGTTATATAACTATATTTAGTTAATAAGAATATAGTAAGTTTATCTTTTTTATTAACTTCTTCTTCTTCTTCTTCCTCTTTTTCTTTTTCTTTTTCTTTTTCTATATTAATTTTCTATTAGAAAAATACATATTCTTTTCTTTTTCTAGTACTATTCTAATAATATAGTATTCTACTATTTAACTCTCTTTCTGTTATAATTAATAACTAATATTTAGAAACTAGTTCTTACTCTAATTAATCTAAACCTCTTTTATTCATTTATTATATATATAACTATTTTATTAGATTTAACTATTCCTAAGTATTTAAAAGTATACTATAATATAGCTAAAGAGTAGAAGTTAAGGGGTAAGGGGGTTATTAATCTTTATAAAAGAAAGAACTTTAGTAACTATAAGTTTAAACTACTATATAAGAAAGTAAATACTTATTATTAATAGCTACTGTAACGATCGTGACATACCACACCACTACGTAACATAGCCCAAAAGAGCAACTAGACTTGATTGGAAGATCCAATCAAGTAAATGGTATGTATAGTGTATGTAACAGCCGTAATAGTACGATCGTGACAAATACTAGGTGAAGAAAGTATATAAAAAACAAGGTAGTAGGTTTAGATGATAGAAAAATATATAGTATTGTTAAAATTATCTGTAATGACTATTTATAGTGTTAGTTTTATTAATACTAACCGTAGTTAAAATACTTAATTGATTAACTTATAAATAATATTGATTTCTCCTAGTAGAATTTGAGCTATATTGAGTAATTGAGTGCTTTTGGAACTCTTGATTTAACGGCAAAAAACGCGAAAATATAGGGGAAAATGAGTGAAATTATAGATCGAGATTGATCGGCGAGCCCCGCTCGTTGGCTTACGCTAACCCCCTATCTTTGGTGGTAACTATGCCTATTTGTGCCTAGGTGTGTGTACGGATGATTTCCTTTAGAGCGAGTACTTACGGTATTGATGATTACATGCCGCTTGCGACAAACACAACAACGAGACCGGATTGGTGGTAGACCCCGAGACTACGGGGGCCTCAAATTGGGCCAATCAATCACTTTGACAATTTGCCCCCCACGCTCAGGGGGTGGTATTCACACGGTACGGATTATCCGTACAGCAACAGGACAAACACTGCATGGTGCGGAGCGACTGCTATGAGCATGCTGATCCGGTTTGCGTTCCATGCTACATGTACCTCATCTACTCAATACAAGTTTTAAGCATCTTGATATTCAAGTACGGCAGTTGGTTGTGCCCCAGCTTTCCCAAGACTATCTCCGGAACGGAATGCTCAGGTCACCGAAATCCATGATGCTTGGCTTCTCTTTGTTTTCCATCAAAAGTCGGCTAATCCCTCGTGGCCTGCCTTAAAAAAGATGACGGGTCGCTGTTGGTTGCTTCGACCTAGAAGCGCTGTAGCAAACCCTTTGATCTAGACATGCAGCTCATTGGGGTGGGTATAAATGGTTCTTGTTGTGGATGGAAGGTTGGAGACTGCTCATCCCATTGTCTCATGTAGGCATTCTACCAGCACTAGATTGGCGCTCTTTGCAGCCTGTATACCCGTCTCGACAAGCTGGGTATATAGCTCCATGTCCGATGCAGGCAAATCACCCTTGAACCAAAGATTCGTGACTTCATCTCTCGTGGGCAGGTATGCCACACAGCAGGCAGACAAGATCTTCTCGTGCTCCAACGGAATCGGGTCAATGACGATTCTGGGCGAGTTATTGTCGCCAGCATCTTTCACCAGAGCCGCAACGCCTCCAGCGATGGTATCAACGCAGTCAATGCCGGCATCTGCTAGGGCCGCAGAGGCGACCGTGATACAGCCGGCCAGTGCATTCATCGTCTCCCAGGACCCGAGCTCCTGAGACTTGGATGTTTGGCGGTCCTGGTCCCCCTCTATGATGGAAATAATGACGTCCACGCCGCTCTTGGGCCACCGATCAGCAATGATGGCACCACGAAGTGCCGCTTCGAGGTGAGTGCCGAGGTCCCGCTCCATCGGGTCTCTGAGATAACCATGTCTTTGTTTTGTCGCAAACGGGGCATACTTGACGTGAGTAGACAGGATGATGTGAGGAGAAAAGGGAGTCGATCTCGGGAGAGACCTGGGGCCATGAACCGTGCAGCTAAGCTTCAACCCCGACACCGCACCTCCGCCGGGGGCCTCTATCTCCAGGTATGCGGACCCGGAAGCCGAGGGCGTAACACCGGTTTTGAGATCTGATCACTGTTAGTGTTGAGACATTGACGATGGGGACTTTGGGCGAGGGTCATCGAAGCGTACACAGTTTGCGGATGGCGTTTGCTGCCCGTGTTCTGGAGATCTTGGAGTCATCAGACGGCTGTGCGTCCTCGTTGAGATATACTGGTGGAAGGGTGGCGCCTGCCGGCCCATTGATGCGTCTTCTATCGGCCATGTCGAAGCGATTTTGAGCTCCTATGCCTCAACCGAGTCAAGGCCAGAGGTTGATGAGTGCAGGCAGTGTTGATTGTGCTGAGCGTCGGAGAATGCGGCGCCAGAAATTTGAGTCTTGTCACTTGCAGGTGGCCCGGTCAATCTCGAGCTTACTTGTGCACTTTTTGATGTGACTGATGCCTCTGAATCTTGTTTTTACAATCTCGGTGACAACTCAATAGCGAGGTGAAAGCAAAGATTCATTGTGGCTGCCCGCATGCTGGCGGCTGCTGTCCAGCCACAATTCAAAACCCGGACCCCACTGCCAAAACGCATCAAATTTGGACCCACAGCTCAAGCCACAGAATCGGCAAATTTTCTACAAGAAGCGCCAAATTTTTCTGGCACTCTCTTCTCTCCTCTGTCGAAACAACGAACCAGCAACAGGCAACACCCTCATCTTCATGATGGCGCATTTTTATTTCCTTCACTTTGACAGAAGTGTTTTCTAGCGAATTTCATCAAGTAAGTCGCTGCCTTCACCCCGCCGAATCTCTCCGCGTCCTCCCCAAAGCACATTACCGTGATGATATCTTAACCACTGTTCACGCGATTATCCATGAGCGCACGAACTACATGCACTACCATCTGACCTCCCCCAACACGAATCTGATCAACCATCACACCGTCAGAAATATCTCTTGACTAACAACCAAGAACAGAATGTCGTACTGGCTTTGCTGTTATTCTCTGGGTCACAACTTGCTGCTGTTCTGTAAGTAATCCATTCTCATTCTAACCCAATCACCTGATTCCATGATGAAAAACCTATTTTCAGTTCTGCTTCTGAACAATAATGAGCGACAACCATATACCAAACCTTTTCTGAACCATCAGTCATCTCCATACTTCTTTTCTGGCTCTTCACTGCAAGAATCATGCTAACAGCTAGAATCAGAACAGCACCATTGCTCACCAACCTTCGCGGAACAGACAACAACACTCATTCTTGATGGTAGGTTCTGAGCAGCTTCACTCTCCTTCATCCCACTCTATCATGATGACAATTAGTCTATCCATTCAACGAAATGCTATGGGCCGAGCAATTCACCCGCACTGCAGCATCCTCGGGTGTGATGACCAGTTGTGGTGTTGTCCTTCGGGGCGTAATTTGGCTTCAGTTGTCTGGGTCCGCCATGTACCGTTTTGATATATGGTTGACCTGGGCCGGTCTATACGGCTGAGTAAAAACGGCTTGCCTGATTATTCTTATCCTTCAGTCTGCTTTCAATTCATTGAGACTTTTGTTTATCGACTGACTCGAGTAGTAGGTTTCAACGCCGACCTGTCCTTGATGGTACATGTCTTCGTTCCAGGTAAGTCTTTAGGTCATCAACATCATCGGTTTGATGCTTCGTGGTGTCTTTCTGCGCTCGCCGGCGTGGTGTCGTGTGTGGCGGTCCTTGTCGTGCATCCTGGCCGGTGATACAGGCGGAGGAGCAATCATTATCTGTTCCAAAAAATGAGTTCGTGCAACGGAACCACTGCCAGAGTCAAAAATTTAAAATTTACCGTTGAATGCAAAGTCCAAGTCCCAATGTGCCATAAATTCATGCCCCGTGCCAAAGCATTGGGACTCTGTACAAGCAGCTCAATTTATCGACGCACTGCAAATTCACGAGCAAGGCCCCAGCGTGTAACAGGTTGACGATCCCCGATTATTACTGTACGCTGAAACATTGAACAGATGTGTAAATGGACTTCTACGTACTCTTGTAGATGCGCTGTATCGTATCGAGCTATTGTATTCTTACGGAGCACACACTTCATCTTCAGTTACATGTCTTCAATATTTGGTTGTCCTGCTTTTGCAGGGACGGTAATTTTCATCGTCATTCACTTGGCGCCCCCTATCTTGTTTAACGGCAGTCGTTGTTAGAGTTAGTGGAGGTCGGGGACCACTTTGTTGTGTACTCTGTACTCGTCTGTTTCGTACCCGGCACCAATTTTGAGCCATCCTGGTGCAGAGGGCCCCTTTGAAAAGACACAAACAGCTGTACCGGGTACTAACTTCAACTCTGAAACGCTCGATATGGGGCTGCGGGACCAGGCTGGAATTAGCACTAGCGCGCCGCTGAGTGCGAAAATGGCACTGCACTCCTAATCTTTGGTACAGGACAGATGCGAACACCTTTTAACAACCAACCAGTCAGTGCAACGTGAATGCGATAACCTCGCGGGCCCGGTTCATTGCCAATTTATTGAAGCGACAGTTTTTGCAACAGCGATGCGATGAACGAGGAACCGGTATTTATTTGATCGAAACAAACCCGGACTGGCACCTCCACAGTGAGTGAGATAGCTCTGACGGCGAGAGCGATCTTGGAGCGCAACGACGATTCGTTTCCGCGCGCCAAAGTACGGAAAGGGGGAGGGAGCTTGCACCTTTACGCATCAATTGTACCAGCACATCACGACCAATGCTGCCTTTCTCGTCCTCTTCAGGGTCCAAGGCGCACCCGCGCCATCATGTGAGCGGATATTCAAATGGATATCCACGTGGGAACACGTTCGAGATATCGCCTCACAGGTATGCACCTGGTGTCGCCGCCGACCATCCTCTGTGATGTTTTGAGGAACGGGCAATCTGACAGAGGAAACCTCTCAATCACTAGATTTCAACCTAGGGGCAAGACGCCAGCATTCCGAAGACGAGGGCGCTTATTCGTTCGAATCGGCATCATCCTCGCGATCCTAGGCCTTTTCTCCATCTTCGTCTGGCCCCGAGTCTCGATTCTGTCCATATTTTCGCTCGGCCTAATATCGAGCGGAGAGGAGTTCCAACTCGAGACTGTGCGGTACTATGACCTGTCTAATGTCCAGGGCACCGCAAGGGGTTGGGAACGAGAAGAGAGGATTCTCCTTTGTGTGCCGCTCCGCGATGCCGAGTCGCATTTGCCCATGTTCTTCTCACATTTGCGAAACTTTACCTACCCACATCATCTTATCGACCTTGCCTTCCTAGTCTCCGACTCCAAAGACCGAACTCTCGAGGTTCTTTCGAATAACCTTGAGGCCATCCAGGCGGACGCGGACGATTTAATGCATTACGGCGAGATTTCGATTATCGAGAAGGATTTCGGACAGAAGGTCAACCAGGATGTCGAGAGTCGTCACGGCTTCGCTGCTCAGGCAAGCAGGAGAAAGCTTATGGCACAAGCGCGCAACTGGCTCCTCAGTGCTGCGCTTCGGCCGTACCACTCTTGGGTATACTGGCGAGATGTTGACGTCGAGACGGCCCCGTTCACCATCTTGGAGGATCTTATGCGCCACAATAAGGATGTTATTGTGCCCAGTACGTCGCGGTTTTGTGTCCGCATTATGCTTGTCCCGGTCACTAACAATACAAAATAGATGTTTGGCGGCCTCTCCCCGATTGGCTTGGAGGAGAACAGCCATACGATCTGAACTCGTGGCAGGAATCCGAGACCGCCCTTGCTCTCGCCGATACGTTGGACGAAGATGCTGTTATTGTAGAAGGATACGCCGAGTATGCCACTTGGCGACCCCATCTTGCTTATCTGCGCGACCCCTACGGAGATCCCGATATGGAAATGGAAATCGATGGCGTTGGTGGCGTGAGTATTCTGGCCAAGGCCAAGGTTTTCCGGCATGGAGTCCATTTCCCAGCCTTCAGCTTTGAGAAGCACGCCGAAACTGAAGGTTTCGGAAAGGTGAGTCTGACCCCGGTTGAATTACTGTCGAGCTGGATCTGACGCCTACTTAGATGGCCCGGAGAATGGATTTCTCTGTCGTCGGGCTACCGCATTACACAATCTGGCATTTGTACGAGCCCAGTGTCGATGATATTAAACATATGGAGGTTAGTGACCGGCCACTACATTTCCTCCGTTTTCCGGGCTTGTTCTAACGTTATACAGAAAATGGAGCAAGAGAGGCTCGCTCGGGAGCAAGAGGAGAAGGAAAAGGCCGAAAAGGCAAAGAAGATGAAAGAGAACTTTGGCGATACCACCAGCCAGTGGGAAAAGGATAAGACTGAGATGCAGAATATCGCTTTGCAAGAGAAGAAGAATAAGGAGGCTCAGAACGAAGCTCCCAAAGACCAGGCAGGTGCCCCACAGGCGAACAAGGAAGAGGCCAAAGCTCCTCCAAAGGCCGCCGCGAGGTAGTGGTCAGGCCGCACGATACGAGGCTTCGAGCCATGTTTCATATTCACGAATTGCCAGTCCAGAGCCAAAGCTCATAACAAACGCATTCGCATGTCAGAAAAGGAAAGACAAAAAAGGAAAGATAATATTTATGTACTGTATGGTTGAGGATATCTCGAGCCCACGGTCATGGCAAAGGCGTTTGGAGGGATGGGCAGCTGTGTTTTGCTTTCCTTTTTACATTCTTGATCCTTTGTGTTATATTCTCTCACGGCTTTTTTTGGTTTCCGTTATAACAGATGACAGGTACATCATCAAGAGCATATGGAGTTGTTAGTAGGATATTGACGATTATATGGTTTTTGCGTATCGTGTCAACCCTTTTCCTTCAGAGATCTGCAAACTTTATTTCTGGTAATCTGTCCTGTCAACCTCGTGACGACTTTCATGACGTGTTCTTGTAGTTAAGGTTTTGCTCGTTGAAGCTAACTTTCTTTTGTAATTGAAGCTCTCGAGGTTCTTTAGACTATGGTACTATTTTTGAAATATGGATTGATATTGAGGATGGTTCGTGGACCTTGCTTTTGCAGAAGAATACAAACTATATGAAGAATATGAAGAATTGACGATTATATTGTTGCAACTTGCACGAGTCTGTTTTCAATCCATATCGTATATTCGAACAGTGAGAAGTGAGAGCCTCGTGGGATGTTTATTCAGGGGTCTTGCTATCAAGCGGCCCCTCGAGCCGAACTCAAGGAGGCTCGTTGTACATGTACTGTACCGGTACCGTCTCTCCGTATTCGTACCGCCCCATTTTGTTAGCCGCGTCTTCCCCACCAATTCAGTGACAGCCGACAGGCAACCTACGGGGCGCTAGAGCGGGATACCAGGTAGCTCCCCCAACTCCAGACATTGGATACAAGTGGCCAGAAGTTCATATCAGGAGGCAGCAGGGAAAGAATGCGCGAGTCTAGAATCTGTTGTAATCTTCACCCCGAACAAACCGAGGCTTGATTTTCTTCTTCTTCTGGTTTCTTTTCTAGAAAAGTACGGTTGGGGAATTGTACAGCACAGTAATACATCGGTTCCCATACATAGCTACGTGTGCTTTTGCCAACGTTGCCCCGTTATTCTCTTTTTGTTGCGCTGTCATTTCATCCCGCCCCTGATCTGAGCCTCCGCGTCCTCGTCTCTACGACATCCAGAGTCCTTGGCCCCGGCGGAAGGAGTTCCCATCTTCGAACCCTCACTGCACAACGGCCTGTTCAGTTGCGACATTACGGCCGTGATTCCAAAGTTCGACTGACAGCGGATCTGTCTTGGAGCGGCTTGCGCCTCGCCCGGCCAGCATCCAGAAACTAGAGCCGAGCGCCAGTCCTCCTTTTCGACACACCCTTTCCCTACAGGATGAAGCGTGATGCCCTGCCAGTACCAGCCATGGACCTAGGCCTTGCATCGCCCGGTTCGGTGTCGGTCAACCGCCGCATACCCATCTCTCCACGAATGCAGTACAGGAGACGTCCTGTTTCGGTCGCCGTCGACCCGGTCTCCTTGGTTATCTCCGAATGCATATCGATCACATCGGCACTCCACAAACATGCTCGATCGCCCAATTTGTCTGTGGCAGCTATTCTTGGCGGGAGCCCGAATCGTGGCCCGGTTTTGCCCCCGAGTCCTGGGCCACGACGAAACCGCAAATCAACCTCGGCTGACCCTGGTCTGGATGGTGCCGGCGAGCTCGCTGCCAATCGGTGGGGACTAAGAGGAAAGAAGGGGAAGAGTATACAGGACAATCCCCTGATAGCGGGATTTGGGAGGCTTCGGCAGGAGTTGACGGGTGTCAGAGGTAGCTAATTGAGCAAGGCTGGAGAGCGCCGAGGGCCCAAGTTTGCTGACATTTCATGCAGATATACATAGCTTCGACTCTCTCGTCCTGCTCGAACCGTTCCTACAGATTATCCAGGCCAAGGGTATCGCCGCCCCGGTCACGATCCTTGTTCTTCGAGCCATCCAGAAGTTCCTGGCCTACGGCTTCATGTCGCCCGTTTCACCCCAGTTTGCGCTCGCCATGCGCTCGTTGTCCGGGGCCATTACCCACTGCCAGTTTGAGATTGATGATCCGGCGCAAGAGGAGGTGGTTTTGCTCTTGATTTTGCACCTTATGGAGGACATGCTCTCGGGGCCAGGAGGCGACATTCTCAGCGACGAGAGCGTCTGCAACATGATGGGACGCGGCTTGACCATTTGCTCGAGATCGAGATTTTCCGAAGTACTCCGCCGGACAGCTGAGGCCTCGATGGTGCGCATGTGCCAGATTATCTTTGAAGACCTCAAGCATCTTGAGGAGGAAGCTGGAGAGGAGAGCGAGGCTCTGGACAAGCAGACAAGCGGCCATATGGACAACGTCAAGCTGGATCCGGCTGCGAATGGAACCGACATTCCCGCGACGCCGACGCCGGCTGGCACTGCCGAGGCTGGTCAGGCTCCAGCCGACCCGAGGTCTTCTTCGAGCTCAGACAAGGCGAGCAGCGGTGGAGAGGATCACGAGGGGGGCTCTGCAGCTGACGACGATGCGGGAAGCAGTGCAAGCTCGGTCACTGCCAGCTCCGAGTCGGTGGATCTCCGTCCTTGGTCTCTTCCGTCCGTCCGGGAACTTTTCCGCGTGCTCGTTGGGTTTTTGAACCCTCACGACCGCAAGCACCCAGACCAGATGAGGGTAATGGCCCTTCGCATCATTCACGTAGCCCTCGAAGTCGCCGGGCCGTCCATCGCTCGGCACCCTGTGCTTGCTACGATAGCCGAAGACCAGCTTTGCTCTCATCTGTTTCAACTGGTCAGGTCTGATAACATGGCCGTCTTGCAGGAAGCATTGGTGGTCGCGGGGACCCTCCTTTCAACGTGCAGAGGCGTGCTGAAGCTTCAACAGGAGCTCTACCTTTCTTATCTAGTGGCATGTCTTCATCCAGCGGTTGAGATTCCACGGGAGCCTGGCATAGACCCCAGTCTTTACTCTGGAATACCGCAAGCACCGAAGCTGATAAAGCCACCGCCCTCCCAGGCCAGCAGTGGACGTTCTACTCCAGTGCCTGTCAAGGATCGCCAGAAGCTTGGCATGGAAGGCGGAACACGCAAACCAGACGCGAGGCAGGCCATGGTGGAAAACATTGGTGTCCTTGCACGGATGCCATCCTTTATGGTGGAGCTGTTTGTCAACTACGACTGTGATGAGGACCGCTCTGATCTTTGTGAAGACATGATTGGGCTGTTGTCAAGGAATGCCCTGCCAGACTCGGCAACCTGGAGCACTACGAGTGTCCCGCCCCTGTGTCTCGATGCTCTACTCCGCTTCATCCAGTTTATCGCCGAGAGGTTGGACCAGCCTCCCGAGTACGAAGGATACCCCAGCCCGGAGACTCTGAGGGAACGGCGGAGGAGAAAGAAGCTGATTGTTAAGGGCACCAGCAAATTCAATGAGAATCCCAAGGGGGGCCTGGCCTATCTTCAGGAGAGCGGCATCATCGAGCATGCCGGCGACCCTGTCAGCGTTGCCAAATTCCTCAAGGGGACCTCAAGAGTCAACAAGAAGATGCTCGGCGAATTTCTATCCAAAAAGGGCAACGAGGCAGTCTTGAACGCCTTCATGGACTTGATCAACTTTGACGGCAAGCGGGTGGACGAGGCTCTCCGTGTTTTACTGGAGACCTTCCGCCTGCCTGGAGAGTCGGCCCTGATTGAGAGAATCGTCATGTCCTTTTCGGAGAAATATTGCGAGAGCGAAGTGCCCGACGGCGTGGCCGATAAAGATGCCGTCTTTATTCTCACATATGCAATTATCTTGTTGAACACAGACTTGCATAACAAGAACTACAAGACACAAAAACGAATGACGATTGAGGATTTCGCTCGAAATCTCCGCGGAGTGAACAATGGGGCGAACTTTGCTATTGAATACCTGCAGAGCATTTATGACTCCATCAAGTCCAACGAGATCATTCTCCCCGACGAGCACGACAATCAACATGCCTTTGATTATGCGTGGAAAGAACTTCTCCTCAAATCAGAGACTGCCGGCTCGCTGGTGCTCTGCGATACCAACATCTACGACGCCGAGATGTTTGCCACCACTTGGAACGCTATCGTCTCGTGCCTCTTCTTCGTGTTCATGTCGGCCACGGACGATACGGTGTACGGAAGGGTCATCACTGGCTTTGACGAATGTGCGCGGATTGCGACCAAGTATGGAAACTCGGAAGCTCTGGACGAGATCATCTATCGGCTGAGCTACATATCCACGCTCAGCAGCGAGACGCTCTCCAACACATCTCTCAACACCGAGGTCCAAGTCGGAGATGGCAGCGTCATGGTCAGCGAGCTGGCCGTCAAGTTCGGAAGGGATGTGCGACCGCAGTTGGCCACCTTGGTGCTCTTCCGCGTCGTGACCGGATCCGAGCATGTCATTCGGAAGAGCTGGAAGCACATCATTCGCATATGGCTGAATCTCTTTGTCAACTCTTTAATACCGGCTTTCTTTTCAGCTGACGCTGACAAGCTGCCTCTTCCCAAGATCCCTCTGCAAAACCCGAGTCAGGTCATCGACCGGGGCGCCAAGCAGGCAGAGTCGGGTTTCTTTTCCGCCTTTACTTCATACATCACCAGCTATGCTGCCGATGACCCGCCCGAGCCTTCGGACGAAGAGCTGGAGAGCACGCTTTGTACTGTGGACTGCGTCAAGCAGTGCCATATGGGCGAAGTGTTTGCCAACATCTCGCTCCTGCCACCGCACAGTCTCGAGGCTCTCGTCGACGCCTTGTTGGAGACGATGCCAGACGACAATGGCTCCACGGCGGTCATCACGGTGAAGACGGAGCCCCCAGCTGCGGCCGCAAACGGCCAAAAGGCAAGGCATTCGGCCGCTGTGTACGAGCCCTCGATTGTCTACGTGTTGGAATTCTGCACCGTCTTGGCTCTGAGGGACGCGAGGACCGTCGAGGCACTTACTCAGCGGGTTGTTGTCGCCATTCAGAATATTCTGCGAAATGCCGGACAGTACCATCCTATTCTTGTTGAGCGGGCTACGTTTTACTTGTTTACTTTGCTTCACGCCAGCTATGTATGTCTCTTGTTCTACTCTGCTCTCCCCTTCTTGATCAAGCAGCTAACCGGCTCCCAGGATTACGACTATGTGCGAGTACCCGTTCTGCTCCACACAGTGTCAAGCTTCCCCAAGGACATGTTGATGCAGGCATCTGGCCTGGTGCTCAAAGGGCTGAAGCTCTGCATTGAGCAGCCCTGTCCGCTCAGGAACGAGATCATGACGTCTCCCGACTTTTGGGTAATCCTGCAAACCCTTGCAGGAAATCAAGACGCTGCGCCAGTGGTTCTTGAGATTTTGGAGGCCGGGATCATGGCATCTCCATCTGCCATCGTGGCTGACAATTACGAAGCAGCCATTGCGCTTTTGAACGAGTTCGCCACCATGGCGAGCATAGGAGCAGTCGCTGAGCAGCAGATCGACAGGAGACAAGGCCGGAAGCCTCGACCTCCCAAGCAAGACAAGCCAAGTGACAACGCGGTGGTGGCCCGGGGCGTCAAGGCTCTGAATCTCTTGTCTCGAATGACGGCGCGCATCCCTCACCTGATGAAGCAGTCGCACCTCGAGAGCAACGAGGCATGGTCGGCCTACTGGCTGCCCGTCTTTAGGGCGCTGACGAAGCAGTGCACCAACCCGTGCCGCGAAGTGCGCCATCTCGCCTTCCCTTCGCTTCAGAGGTCGCTGCTCTCGCCCGAGCTGACGTCGGATGATCATCAGGAGTGGACTTCGATCTTTGGGGAAGTCCTGTTCCCGCTGATCTTGACGTTGCTGAAGCCCGAGATCTTTTCGACTGATCGGGATGGAATGAGCGAGACTAGAGTCAAGGCGGCGTCACTCTTGTGCAAGGTGTTTCTGCAGTATCTGGTATTGTTGTCACAGTGGGACGGCATGCTGGATCTCTGGCTCAAGATTGTCGAGATTATGGATCGGTTGATGAATAGTGGGCAGGGAGATAGCTTGGTAAGTCTTGTGCCCTTCTTGGCATTCTTTGAGAGTGCCGTTAAACTAACCAGTGATATCTATCTTTACAGGAGGAGGCAGTTCCAGAGAATCTGAAAAACGTCTTGCTCATCATGTCGACGAATGGGTACCTGGTCCCGCCTAGCCAGAATCCAGCTGGAGAAGAGCTCTGGAGCGAGACGTGGAAGAGAATCGATCGATTCCTCCCGGATCTGAGGAATAGTCTGGCGCTTGAGCCGCTCACGAGGGAAGAACCGAGCAAGGCAGAACCTGCTCCGGTGGCAGTAGTGCCGGAAGGACAAGGCCAAGGGCCAGCAGAAGAGGTGCAGGAAGAGGCCGCTGCTGCACCGGAGCAGCAACAACAACAACAAGCAGCTGCTGAATAACAGGAGTGAGGGATCTCGGGCCATGTCCTTCCTTGGCTGGGGATTATATCATGTATTTTTGTAAGGAGGGCTTTTGAACCCAGCGCCGGTGTTACCGGTGTACAGTACTGTGTTGATCCAGCGTCGACGGTTCGTTGCCCATTGGACTTGGCCGAGTTCACAGTAGAGTCTGGCCTTGAGCTTTAGAAGTGTAATAGAATTTCATTCCCGACTACTATATCTTACTTAATCACATACTAGTATCCATCTTAATGTCTAAATCGAATTGACCTGAGCGGGTTCGGTATACGCTATTACCCTTAGGAGGCGGCCGGTAGCCTATAGTGCACGCACTGTATTTGCACTCTATATACAACCTCGCTGCCCCTGCTCGCACTTAGTATTTGGACTAGGTGTATGTCGCGATCGTACTATTACGGCTGTTACATACACTATACATACCAATCCTAGAGCGGATTCTTCCGTTCTAGAATCGTGCCCTTTTGTGGGTTTGTGGCTCAGTGGTGTGGTATGTCGCTGTTGTTACAGTGTATACCTAAATAGATTAGAATAACTAAGAACTAGTTAGAGATTTAAACAAATATTACTAAACTCTAATTTTTCTACTAAAATAATCTAAAGTTAAATACTAATAAAAACCCCTAAATTTAAATAACTATATTATTATAGAGAGTACTATAAAGAGTATATATTAAAAGAACTTAATTAAATAATTATAATTAGTAATAATATAACGTTACGTTAACGTATATATAACTAACTATATTTAAATTATTATATTTTAATTAATGAAACTTTATTTTTAATACGTTAAATATTTTAGCTTATTTTTAATGATTAGATTATATTATAAAAGAATAACTAGTCTATAATATTATAATTAGAGTACTAGTTTAAAAGACTTAGTTTATTTAATAGAAATCTTTTATATTTCTTTCTCTACTTCTCTATATTTAATTTAGATCTGTGACGGGCTGGGCCCTGTGAGGGCCTCGGCAACCCTCGGCCGTGGCACCGAGAATGGTAGGGCAGAGCCCCACCAGCGACCCTTGTTGAAGCTATTCCCACTCTGTGCGTCGAAGTCTCCAGAACCTTCTATCCCTCTCTAATCAAACTGACACCATCATGTATATAGGATGGGCGAAGCCCATCAGACCTCTTTTCTCGTCTCTTCTTTCTCCTTCAAGTTTCGCGTTTTCGTTGTGAACGCTTAGCTAGTTGCAATACACTACCTTAGCCCATTACAAGATCCTTAAATTTTTAATTAGATAGTTTAGTTATTCTAGCCTATTTAGATATATGCTGTGAGGATCGTATAAAGGAACAACCACCCTATACACCCTCATACGTACTATACATACCATTTACTTGATTGGATCTTCCAATCAAATCTAGTTGCTCTTTTGGGCTATGTTACGTAGTGGTGTGGTATGTCACGATCGTTACACTAATCTATATAAGAAAAACCTCTTAACTTATATAAAAGACTTCTTATATAAATAACTTTATAACTATAAAATATATACTAATAAAAGAATATGCATTAAAACCGCCTTTTCTTAAGGATTATTTTTATACTAAGTGCACTTATTTTGGCCTTATATAAGCCAAGTTATGTGGCTTTGAATAGCTTATAGTATTAAAGTTAGGATAGAAATGGAAGAGGGGTGGCTGGTTTGGTGCGAAACTGCCTCAGACCAGTGTTCAGCTGTAATCAATGCCCGCCTCTGATTGGCCGCAGGCCAGTTGGCAGGGGGGGGATACATTGATGCCGGCTGGGTACAACACTGGTCTGAGGGTCTGAGACTATACCTGACAGGATGAAAACAACATGCCCAAAGTTTCAGTGAAAGGAAACAATCACATCACCAACGAACTCAATTTATTCTAGTCTTATTCTCAACCAAGCCCGCCGAATAGAAACCGGAGGATAATGACGACATAGCCGATGTTTTATCTTCAGATCAAATCCTCGCCGGCCTAGGTCACGAACACGGCTCAAATCAACCTAGCTTTTTGGGCTCCCTGACTCACTCAGGTCACTCTCCGTCCAGTCTTACCGAAAGAGTCAAAACGTTCAACTCTCAACTCTCGTATAAAAAGGGAGTACAGGGCATCTAGGAACCCACAACTCAACTCGTAACAGGCGCATGATCATCCGCAGCATCATCCAACAGGAATTCAGGCGGGGAGGGATCCAATTCAGACACCACTCACTTCTTGTCTCTATGAGCAAGCGCAAGTACGGCAAAATATCCTCAACACCACCAGGCCAGTCTACAGCACCTTCCCTTCTGAAGGCTGCCCAGACTCCCACAGCAAAGAAAAAGAAAACACCTTCAACCCTGCCAACTTCAACAGCCGCCCCATCTCCAAGCTCACCACCAAGACTGCACCCCAAAACAAAACTAGCAATGTCTTCGCAATCCACAACAAAATTGCCAGTCATAACCCTCACCGAAAAGGAGAAACAGCTCCGAGATCTCCTCCTAGACGTCGCAAAAGCCATCGACGCAGGCCCAAGCCCATCAACAAGCCAAACCGACGACGGCAATGACGCGCCCTCGTCGTCAGAGGACAAGGTGCTCCCCGAGCCCGTCATCCTCCGCTGGGCAGGCGGCTGGGTACGCGACAAGATCCTCGGCATTGCAAGCCATGACATCGACACGGCAATCAACTGCATGACGGGCGAAAGCTTTGCCCTGCGGCTGCAAGAGTTCTGCTTCGGCCCGGCCTACGAAACGCAGAGACAAAAACACGGCATCAATGGGAAGGATGATATCGGGGGGTTGCACAAGATTGCTAAAAACCCCGAAAAGAGCAAGCACCTCGAGACGACTACGGTGAGGTTGTTTGGGCTGGATGTGGATTTCGTGAACCTACGCAAGGAGACGTATACACAGGAGAGCAGGAACCCGACGATGGAGTTTGGGACTGCTGAAGAAGATGCGCTGAGACGAGATGCGACTGTCAATGCGCTGTTTTATAACCTCAACACCGGGGAGGTGGAGGACTTTACGGGCGGGGTGGGGGATCTGGAGGGCAAGTTGATCAGGACGCCGCTGGAGCCCTTTCAGACGTTTATGGATGATCCGCTTAGGGTCTTGAGGCTTGTCAGGTTTGCGAGCCGGTTGGGGTTCAGGATTGACGAGGACGCTGAGCGCGTCATGGGGGACGGACGGGTGCTGAGCGCGTTGAGGGTCAAGATTAGTCGGGAGAGGATTGGCATTGAGCTGGAGAAGATGCTGAGACATGAGAATGCGTGTGACGCCCTGAGGAGAATCCATAAACTGGATCTGTATGCGACTGTCTTTACCGACCCGGCGAGGGAGGGTATGATGACGCCCGATTTGGGGAGGTGGTCGGCTGTCTATGAGGCTCTGGATGGGCTGGAGAGGAGCAAGACGGCCGGGTCGATGTTTAAGGTGCTTGTTACGGGTGAGGAGGCGAGATATTACGCCTGGGCGCTTGCTGCGCTGGTCCCGTGGGAGCAGATTCCTGACGAGCCGCCTGTTAAGAAGGGCAAGTTGGCGGTTCCGCTGGCTGCGCAGGTCGCGAGGGAGGGATTCAGGGCACCCAACAAGCTGTTTGATCTGGTTGCTAGTTCGCATCGTCATCGCCAGGCGATTGTGGAGCTCAAGAGGATTGCGCTGTCTGATGACGAGAAGAAGAGGGAGAGGGATCGCTTTGGGATGGCGATTCGGCAATGGGATTCCAGGGGCGGGCACTGGAGGTTGCAGGTTCTGTTTGCCGTCTTGGCTGATATCGCAGAAGCGAAGGGGGCCTCGTCGAGGGAGAGTGTTTTGAGAGAGTGGCAAGGCTTCCTGGATCACCTGGTTGAGCTGGATGTCATGGATGCTCCCGGCATCAAGAGGCTTGTGGATGGGAAGATCTTGTGCGACGCTCTGGGGGGGAAGCCCGGCAAGTGGATGGCTGAGGCGCTTGAGATCGCTATGGCCTGGCAGTTGAGGAATCCCGGGGTTGAGGATGTCTCGGGGGCTGTGGAGGAGGTTAGGGCTTGTGTCAAGATCCCATAGGTCACCACCTGGATGATGGAGATTGTCTGGTTTCTACGGATATAGAGAGGAAGAAGGCAGAAGCTACCCGGACTTGAGACGGTGATGATATATAGCTAGTCAGTCCTCATATCCCAAGTAGATATGCTATCCCGGAGCAATTCTAGGTTGCGGTTTATGATTTTGTGACGACGGCTGGATGGTATTGTCGTCGAGCGATATTACTGTGCTGCATGTATCGTACGGTAACACAACGCCGCCGTAATATCATAAATACCGGTATTCTACAGCAGTTTTGGCGATTCCCTGCTCGGGCACTCGACTCAGCGCTCTCCGGAGCTTAGCATACAGTACGTACAGTACATACTGCACGACATCGTAACAATACACACTGGCTTTTAAGCAAATCGACATCATCCAGCATCTTCCATAATGCAACAAACACATGGAATTACTCACACTATTTTAAAACTGATTTGATTCACAACCACCGGTTTTTAAATTGTTCTTTCTTCAACTCAGAAATACCTTTTTCAGGACCCCGCAACCCCAGCGGAACTGTCCGTCATATTCGAGCACCTTTGGCTTGCCCGGGACTGCGAGAGACTCTCTCACCACTAAATATGGCGAACTCCTCCTGGTTCCGAGACTTGGTCGATTCTTTATCTCAAGTCACGGCGCCGAATAATGTCTCGGCAGATGATATCTTTGAACGAGGCTCTCATTGTAAGTTTCCCGACTGGCCGTGCCCTCCATTTCACTCCTTGAGATTCCAGCCTTGTTGCTTGATGATGGTTCATCTCACCTCCGAGAACTAACACGCTGCCTTTCGTTCAGACATACCGCGTCATTTCACTCTGCCTGAGTTGTTAGAAGGCGTAGATGGAGTTTTATCGTCTCCAGCACAGGTTTGTCTCTCTCTGGCTCTGGACAATTTCAACCATTTATTGACCATACGATTCTGGATGCTCTGACCTCAGACATCATCAAAGACAGTCCAATTCAACGTTCTGCTGGGCATTTTGATCTCGCTGTACAGTCCCGCCGTGACCTTTACCCAGCAAGGGAGTTCAAATTATGATGTGGAGGAAGCAGCGGAACGGTTCGCAATTCTCGTGGCCAAAGGAATCGCTCCCGTGGAGAACCATGAATCTTCAAAGTCCTCAGACGACGGAGATACAGACATGCTTTCAGGTTCGTCTCAAGAACACAGCACATAACAATACATGGAGATGACTGACGGGTAGCCTAAAATCCAGAAGAAGACCAAGACACGCAGACGAAGAAGAAATTCAACGACCTCGCTCAACGATGTCGTTTCCTCGCCAGCCCAGCCATCGCGGCTATTCGCAGGCTCCTCACACTGACAGCGACAGCCTCTCCGGAGAAGACGGTCGCACCTAATCTCGATCAGGTTTTGCTAACCCTGATAGCGTGCACCAGCCGTGAGCACTCTGAAGAAGACACCTGGACAAGCCCAGAGATAGCAAAGCAGGCAGACGCGGCCCTTGTCAAAGTACTCCCAGTCGGTGGTAGCTCACGAGACCAGTTCATAACCGGCGGCATCCTGGAGCGGTACCTTCGTCCCCTGTTCTCCAAGACGAAACGTCCAGCGGCCATCACTGCTTCGGGGAGAAAAGCAGCCTACTCGGACGATGATGACAGAGAGCAAGGGCTACCTGACGACTCTTGGGTCACGAAACCCTGGAAATTCACCGATCATAGGGCCATTCCTGTCTTTGCTTGGGCAGTCGATCAGGCGGACGTAAGTGTCATTTTTTGTTCGAAATACCCCGGCCCCTTGTTTCCCATACCACTCTACACACCAATGCAAGAAGAAAAAAACTGACAAAGCAAAAGGAACAACTAATCGCCAAACACTGGCCGCTCTTCATCCCCGTCCTCCTAACACTAACCGACGACTCCTCTGCCGCCGTCAAAAGTCGCGGTCTCCATATTCTATCCAAGTTCCTCGCCAAGTTCCCTTCAAAGACGCTCCTCGAGACAGGCCTGGCACAAGTCTTTGAAGATGCCATCTTCCCAGCCTTGTCCTATCTGCCCAGCCTCACGCCAGAAGACGAATCCGTACGGCTCCTTGCGCCAGCCTTTGAAGCGCTCAGGATCCTGGCCGGCAAGGTCTTGTCTCCCACATCTACAAAAGCAGCAACAGGCACACCTACTTCTGCCACAGCAGCAACGACTGGCAAAGAGAAAGAAAACAAGCTGCTAGATCGAGTCCTCCGCGAAGGTGTCTTTCCCGCTTACTTCCACGCAAAAGAACATGTACGTATTGTGGAAGTTCTTTGCCAACAGACAGTCTTGGTATTACAACAAATGGGCATCCATGCTGTGAAGCACCTCAAGGTACGTTTACGTTTAGACAATCTATCTCTCTCTCCCCTCCCCTCGCCTCTTTCGTTGATATATAATCAACATGCTCCTTGTTCCCCTCTTCTATGCCCGTCTTTGAGCCACCATCTCAGCCCGGTCGTGTTATTCCTTTAGGTACGCAACGATGATTTCCCTGAAAAGTTTGTACTAACCATACCAAACAACACACAGGACCTAATCCCCATGATATCCACCATCATGACCAACCCATTCGCACCCTTGTCACCATCAACCCTCGTCGCGGCAATCAAAGCCCTCCAAGCAACACTAGCAACCTGCTGGCCCCGTCTCTGCGCCTCCCCATGGCAGGATGAAATCCTCAACGCCCTAGTCATATGCTGGCTAAACGTGCACGATTTTGAACACGACGAGCCCCAACCCAAAACTTCGAATCAAACAGCCGACATCAAACAGCAACTCAAAGTCTCAGCATCAGCCCTCAATGCCGTGCTCAAGACAAGGGCGGGCGCGGCGGCAACCTCCGACCAGCAACAAGATGAACAGGCCGAAGACCCCCTCGACGAAATAATTTCCCCGCTGGTGTCAAAGGAGCCTCTTCTGGCACCTCTTTTTTCGCATCCTCCTCGGCAACCTCGCAAGCCGTCCAATCCGCCACCGTCGTAGCAGCAGCAGCAGCAGCAGCCACTCCGGCGTTCTGTCGTTGTTTTTTCCTTGCCCCCGAAGCCGAAGCAGTGGTAGAAGCAAGCTCATGGGTATGCTGGCGAACATGATGCGGGTGGCTATGACTTTGCACCCTTGCCCCGGCGAGCACGTGGTTCATTAACCATTGCCGGGCTCTTTCCTTGCGGCTGGGACGAGGAGGAGCACTATTCGACTTGCTGTTGTTGTTTCCTTCACTATCGCTACCACCACCACCACCTATATCCCAAAACGCTAGGGGACCAAGCAAGGATCGGGCCGCTCTGCGTGTGCTTGTCGTAGTTGACGATGACCCAGCGGCAGCAGCCCCTTGTTTGTTAGGCGGCGGAGGAGCATGATTGATAGTCCCCCCAAACCGAACACTTTTCTGGCCACCACCAGCAGCAGCAGCCATCGATGATCCCATCACAGGTACAGGCGAAGAAGAAGATATAGGTATCGATACAGGCACCACCCCAGCCAACGTATTACTACTATCCGACGAAGAAAGAGAAGAGCCATCATGAAGCTGCTGCTGCTGCTGCAACTGCAACAAATAATCATCATCATCGTCATGCCCCACCCGTCCTCCATATCCATAGTAATAATAGTAGTTTTCATCAAGAAAAGACCACCGGAGTGTATCCTAATCCACCGGCTGCTGCTTGAACAAGCTTTTACCCCTGAGCCATTTCCTATAGGCCTTGTATCTCTTCTTTTGCGCGTCTTCTTCTGTCACTGTCAAGGGGTTCTCGGCGATCTCGAGCATCTCCAGGTATAGCGTGTGGTCGTCCTCCTCGTGGCTGCCACCTGTCGCGAGGCCCTCGGTCTGCCAGCTCCCGTTGACGTACTCTCTGTATTCGGGCTCGACCTCTTTGGCGTCGATCTCGGTTGACACGACAAGAGGTAGATTCTGCGGGTGGCTGATGTACCGCGCGTAGTCTTCGGCCTCGGCGGAGCTCACGGTCGGATTGAGGCTCTCGTGCACGACCTGGGTAAATGTCCACTGGGCGGCGCGTGACTTTTCCAGTGCGCTCGCTTTCTTGTTGGCAGCTTCGGGGTCGCTGCTGTTGTTGTGCAGCGGCGGGGCTGTCTCTTTCATTATCCCATGGGTTGTGCGGTACATTTTCTGGTTATGATTATCCAGCGAGTTGGGCTGTAGCCAGCGCTGGATGGAGATGCCCCGACCTGGCGCCGAGGAAGACGGATTAGAGTCGTTATCATCCGAGGCGAGACGGGCGATATCCTGCGGCGCGAGGATGGTAACCTCCTTCTTGGCCACGGCTGCTGCTGCCGCCGCCGCCGCCGCCGCCTTTTTCTTTTCGTGCCCCTCCTCTACCTCGTTGCGCACGCGGAACGGACTGAGGTCATACCGGCCGTCCTGGGTCGACTTGAAGGGGATGTACTTGATGGTCGAGTTCATCTTGTAAGGAAACATCTTGAGGAAGGAGGACAGGGTAGAAGGTCGGTAGTACTCGAGCCAGTAGTCGTCGACGATGGACACGGGCGGAGGGGGCGTGACTGGGTTCCCGCTCTCGTCGACTTCGGGGTAGGGAGCGAGCACGCGTTCTTGTAGGAATTTGGGAGTGTACCAGTTGATATAATCCCGTTTTCGCTTCTCCAGCCACGTCCGCGGGTTTTCGTGATGAAGATAGTAGTCCGTGGTGAGGTCCCAGAGCATGGGCTGGCCCTGGGCGAAAATGTAGTTGCCGAGGAACAGGTTGTAGGCTTCCTGACGCTGGCCATCGAGGAAAGAATTGTTATAGTATCGCTTGAAGCTCTCTATCATGTCGCGGGAGTGGCTGGTCCACTGGTTGATCTTGCGGTATGTCTCCATGGTGTTGACCAGCTGCGACCCGCCATACTGCACCGCGATGGTATCTCCGTGGTCGTGATACATGTGGGTGAACAGGTTAACGGCATCTGTGTCGTAGTGGATCACGGTATTCTCGAGGATCCCCAGCGCATACAGCTGGTGGCCGAGTGCCCGCTTGCCAATGACGAACTGTGCCGCATTGGTCCTGTCCAGACAATCGATGCAGTTCGTCCGAGCCACGCCGTTTTGCACGCGAATCGGATTGGTATGACCATCGCCGTTGTGGAAGAAGCCCGTCGTTCGTACTACGTTTTCGGCAATGGTCTCGAGAGTCCCGATCACATCTTGATCATGGCTCTTGGCGGCCCGCGACATGTCCCAAGCTTGGTGGATGATCTTGCGGTTTTCCGGGAGGAACTGGTTGAGATACTCGATGGCAAGTGTGTACTCTGCCAGAAGCTTGCTCTCCCGGGGCGTGCGCTCCCGGGCTTTTACCAAGTTGAGAGCGTAGATGGGCCCACCATATCGCTCAAACAAGTTGTCAAAGTGCAGAGCGGCCGCCGTGTAGAAGGGGTCTACCAGATTCAGCTCGATGGGTGGCTTGGGCGTCACGCCTGTATTGTCCTGGGTCCAGTACAATGGGATCGAACCGCGATGTTGCACGTACGAGGTATAGGCCGGACTGGCAAAGAACTTGGGCCCGGGCGCATGGAACGACGTAGTCAGGGCTTCGGACACGATCTGCTCAGTCTCGACATCGTTGGCCACATATCCCAGGTCATTGGCACCGCGTTTGAGAAACCTTGCTCCAGCAAAGTATCTGCTGCGCCTTGCGATGATGGTGATGTGCGCGGTCCTGCCGTAGACAGAAACAGCAGCCTGGTCAATGTAGCCATGGATAATGGGGCGACACCAGTCATAGGGAGCATTGAGCGCCTTGGCGGCTGGTTGGAGGAGATGATTGTTCCAGACAAACATGGAGTTGAAATCATCATCCGCCGAGCACGGCTGGCCGTTGAGCAGCGCTGTCCGTTCCCTCGTGATGTTGTACTGCAGCGTGCGGGTGATGTCATATGAATAGCTATAGTAGAAGGATCTGGTTAGGTCAAGGTTGTGCAGGATACCCAGAAAGCGCGACTCTTCCGTGTTGCGCTGGTCCATCTTGAAGTTGGGCGAGGTCAGGGGTATCAGGTCAGTGCCGTCAATCTGGTAGATGTAGTGTCCCCCTATCATGGCCACGGTGCTCTTCTTGGTGATCAGCATCATGTAGTATGGCCCAGTAAACTTGACAAAGCCCAGCAGGCCCCAGGTAGTGCATCGCAGCTTCAGACCGCCGGTCCCCTTGTTGCCGTCATCGATGGTGTCCAACAGTTGGTTCATATCCTTCTGGGAGTAGATCGTCTTGTCATCCGTGATGCTCAGCTCCGACGTGTCATCGCCGGTGCGGTCGATCTTGAGGATGCGATAGCGCTTCTCGGTGACATCGCCGCCCACGATGTAGAAGCGGCTTGCCGTCTCGTAGAGGCTGAATTTGTGCATTTTATGTACCAGTCTCGATCTCGGGCCGACAGAGGGCCCGCCGTTTACGTGCGGCTCGTCCTCGTCTTCAGGCTCGGCATGTTGCGAAGCCGGATCTGGACTAGAGGTGCGCACAAAGGGCCTGGCGACGGCAGGCTCGTCCTCATCGTTGTCGTCGGCGAGAGAGGCAGCACCGGCACGGGTAGGGAGCGGGGCTCCACGCGTCGGGGAATGGGGTTCATCGTCAGCATTGTTGTGTAACAAGGGAAATATGGGTTCGTCGACGTCTTGGGTAGGATCTGCAGTACGCGCATCCGTTGTATGGCCGAGTGGGCGTGGGACTAGATCTGGAGCCGGTGCTGCAATGGCTGTGGCATCGGCAATAGCAATGGCGCCAGCAAGGTCGGTGGCCTCCACCGCTTCCGCCATCCTCTGTATTTGCCTTGAACTTCTTGGGATCTCCAAAGTTTGCGGCTATTGTCCGCTCTCCATTTTCCGGCCACCGCGGGTCGCTTCCGTGAGGGTTGAAGCAGTGAAGATGTTGTCCTCGCCTGGCGGGGTATCTCGATCCGAAGTCCAGTCTTTTGGTCCTCCTCCTCCTATCACAAATGTTTGTCTTTAGGTAACATCCATATGCACCCTTTTCAAATACCTGGGCTTCTTGGTATTGAGGGTCCCGAGATTGGGTATCTTGCGTAGCTCAATACTACCAGGCGGCGTCGGGCAGTATCGAGTCCGAGGTCAGCAGCTGCCCGGATGGGTGGATTCACGGGAGACAGTCCTGGACGTGAAGTCGAGATCGAAGTCAGGCCGGTGGGTGGGGGTGACATGCAAGGTGACGGGGTACGGGGCGCTGCAGCAAAGCTTGGTATGATGTAATGCGCTATAATTGGCGGCCTGAGACTCGGAGCCCACAGCAATCCCGGGAACCCAGTGGGTCTAGATTTTTATTTCTTCCAGGGTCTTCTTGGTCGTCCGGGACTCTGCCGTCCGCAACTTCACTCATGAACAATTACCAACCTCACCTTGGTATCCAGACATGAACTGGCATAAGAGCCATGCGAAAATGACGATAGGGAGTCTGACGCTTTTCTTGTGATTAACTGTGCAGTTTCTTTCATGTACCAGGAGCTCAGTTTACGAGACTTGGCCAGTTACCATGGACACCGAAAGCCGGCAGTGCGAGGAGGAAAAATCGAGATTGAAAACAAACATCAGCGAACCAAGAACGGAGCTTTGTCAAAACTAGTGCAAGCCCTGACTTCTTAGCCCAGAGGTACTGCAGTCAGTATTTGGCTGCGGCCGCATCAGCCATAGTGAAAGACTTTTCACTCCAACCGCGTTGCCTCGGCTTTTGCAGATTAGTTCAGGTTTCCCTGCAGCAGCTCGCTTGAGCGTCAAGCTTCAAGCATATGCGCACTGGACATGGTCTACGCAGCAAGATGCAGCAGACGGAGGAATCCTCTTCTCGGGCCTGGGATGCCGACCTTTTCTCCTCAACTTGACATCAGACTTGAGGCCGGCAAGTTTGTCGTCCCCGTAAACCGCGTTTCCATTCACCGGCGTTTACTACAACCCCCCTTGGTGTGCGGCGCCCATACCATGACAATGGAGGCTCCGAACAGCTCCAAACGGGCCCCACGCCCCTCTGCATCCCTATCTGTGGGAACAGCCTACATGTGCCAGTACATGTCTGCTAGCATCTGTTGTATGTGTCGGAAGACTGGGCACGATGCTTGTCCTTCCTAGTACCCGTGAGCTCGAGCTCTATCCTCAGTGCTTCTACCGAGGCGCTAGGTAAAGGTAGAAAGGATGCTCGAGCCCGATCCCTTCGGGCAGACGTTAAAGGAGAGAATGGTCAAGGACTAGAACCATTCTGCCCTCGCTGATAAATGGAATACACTTCCACGCCCGGTACGGGTAGAAACTGGCCCGGTTGCAGCCACCTCTGTCACCACTCTTGCACCAAACCGAACGCGTCGGTTACGCCTACGGCCACATGACATGATGGCTGTTGCTACTACTCCCTCCTTTGGGCTTGCCCTTCCAACTGCCCAGCTCGTGCCCGCCCTCACAATTGCTCTTCCAGACCCAGGACTCGCTGCCATCACCTCGCCGGCTGCCGAGGTCCGGATGATGGAGAGATCAAGGTATGATCGAACTCTCTTCCTGGCTCACGGCTTTGTTACTGACAATATCAAGTTTTCCTTCTGCTGTTCAAAATACTGTCATTTCAAAAAATGCAATGTAAGTCCCGTCGACGCGGACTTGACCAGTCTCCCAGCCGATACTGATAGACTGTTGATTTGCAGACCAACCACCATCTCGACTGTAACAAGACCGGTGCCAACAACCACCAACCAGCTTCACACAACTGACGGGCCGAAACCGCAGTATTCCGGTGCTGGCAAGCTACTCAGCTCGGCGTGCACCCACACGGACTACACTCTGTTCGACGCCGGACGCTCGTTATACTATGCCCCTTTTATCGGATGTATCAACAAGAAGACAGGCTGTTGTCCATTCGTACCCGGGCCGACGACCACTGGCACATTTCCTCAACCTTTGAATCAAGAAGACGCATTGCTAGACCACTGTCCCTCGGACTACTACTCCGTGTCTGGCGGTGGCTGTTGTCCCAGGTTGGTAGCCGGCTCCCGATACAAAATGCCGTCTCCAAAGCTAACACTCGGTGCTTCATAGTGGCTATACTCCTTGGACTGCCACTCTAGGAGGCCAAACACCATGCTTTAGTTCTAGCCAAGCCCGCAGGACGTCTGAAGATCACGCATCCCGTTCCTCCAGGTTGGCAGCAGAAAGACCTACGGTCGTTATTTCCGATGCGGTCTTCGCCATGAACTTGGCTACCAGAGAAGAATCAGATCGGGGTCTCTCGGGCGGCGCTGTCGCTGGCATAGTCATTGGGGTCCTGGGATGTCTCCTTCTCGCGGCTGGTCTGGCATACATGTTTGTACGACACCGAGCCAGGAACCCGCGAGCCATAGATTTGACGAGCGAAAAAGGCGGCGAGGATTCTTCTTACCAACAGACACCAATCCCGGCCCTGTCAAAAGACAAGCCGGGGACGATGACGGCACCCGGGAGGATGAGCGAACGGAGCAACCCGCGTAGGAGTATGAGTATCAGATCAGGGAGGCTCATATCACCTCCGCCCATCTACCAACCCACACCTCTGACGGCTGAGAGGCTCCGGGATCTAGCACCATTGACACTCCAGACCAACCACCGTCGCTCCAGGGACGACGGCATGTCGCAGAAGCTTGATGACCATGACGATGCGGACGAGCTCTGCATGTTGGACAGCGGCACCAGCACTCCGTTGCATGAAGAAAATGCGGCCATACACGAGGTTCAGCTGGCCCGCCCCGAACGTCTCTCGCGCGGTTATGCCCGGATAATCTACACCCATCAGGGGTCGGCCTCGAGCACGCAGACCGACGGGAAATCCATTCGTTCAAACCTGGACGAGAATAAATAGGCTAGACGCCCTAGTATCATACAGTGTACGTGTTTTATGTTTTATGTTTCTGTTACGATAGTATACGAGATCAACTGGAGGAAGGTAATGATAATGACGGATGGCTCGGTTGACATGTGTTCCGGTAAACATGGCTACTCTTACATAGGTATTTCCTTAATTATACGATACGATTGATGGTCTATAGCCTATCAGCTCCTTGCTCGACACGGCAAGAATGGGGCTCTTGGGGTGCTGTGATGTCAAATGTGCGGTGAGCTATGTGGTGCCGCAGCTGTGGTGCATCTTAAAAGTCGAGACTTATAGGGGCCGTTATCTGATCATGACGAGCCGAGCGGTTCTTACAGTCTGATGTGGTGAATTTATTCCCGTAGAAAATTGCCGAGACCTCACACCCAACCGTGCCAGCTTCCCTGCCAGGCCTGCCTTCTTCCACCAGTTTGAAGATCATTGCTATTGGTGCCCCACAATGCACAATGATATCATGTGCGTCCAGAACCCTTCATGCATCGTCAAGTTTGGACGATGGCTTCCGCGCCGACCAATCAGATCAAGAGATCGGCGGCAGAGTGACGAGTTCCTCACCACGACAGCTTTTTCGGCTGGAGATTCCCACGCATTTGTGCAAGCCACTTCTGAAGACACTGGCTGGCAAGATTCTAACTGTCCATGTACTTTGTTTCTATGGCTTTTGAATACCAGTTTCACGGGTCCTTCACACCCAGTCTCTGCCCAGGCGTCGGGGTCTAGACCAGTCCCCTGTTGAGATTGGTAGCACCGACGGCAAGAGAAGCGTCCGTTTTGATGTCCAAGAAAAGACCAAGAATCGAGATATTAAGACCCCTATGCCGATCGTCTCCCCCTCCTTCTTGGCCCTCCTCTGTACATGATTTTCCTGTAGACAACAAGAATTGCCAGAACCCTAGTTCTAGTAGATCAGGCAAGCCACACCGTTCTTCAACTCTACGAGAAAGACATTTTCCTCTTTTGTCTTGGTCAGCATCCATTACACTTTGTCGTGATATCTCGTCAGTCGAGTTCAGACTGCTATCTGGATTAGATAGCAGTATCAGAGCAATCAAAACAAATACCCCTTTACTCACCCGAGGAGAAGAAAATACAACATGCCAAGGCCTCTACCAAGGCGCGTGAGCTCGTCTCTGCCTCCGCCCCCAAGGCGAACCTACGCCCCAAGTTTAGACGACGCCGAAGCAGCCGACTACTTTCAAGACCGGGGCCGTCGTTCATCACACACGGGCCACGGCTACGATGATGGTTACAACCGCCAGCGACGAGCGGAATCAGCACATCACCACCCAAAACATCATGATGGTGAGAAATACCGGCCTTCGTCACGGGACTCATACCACCGTCCCAGACATGCCAGTACCAGCAGATATCACGACCCACGAGACGACGCGGATCTGGAACGAGGACGAGGACGAGCTCGATCCCGCCCCACACAGTCTCTCGACAGACACCACCGCCGCGGCTATGGCTCGCGGGCGTCATCAAAATCATCCGTCACCTCTTCACCGTCCTCATCCAGATCCTCATCCACCGACTCCTCCCTAAGCAGCTACCACCACTACGGCGGCGGCCATCGACACCGCCGCAAATCCACAGCCTCTTCAAAACAACCCAGACAGAAACCAACAAACAGCGAGAGATACTACCCCCCCTCAGCATCTCGCCCATCCCGCTCAACAGCTCCCCCCAAACGCGGGCCCCTAAACCGTCTCCGGTCCCTCTCCCTCCCAGCCGTAGCATCCAAACTCACCGGCTCACAATCCCGCTCCCGCTCCCGCTCTCCATCCCATAATAGAAACCCCCTCAAAAAGCTAAACATCAAATCCCCCCGCGACCAAGCACCAGAGAAGCGGTCGCCAAAAGAGGTCTTCTTCCGCGCAGCCCAGTGCGCGGCCGAGGCAGGCGCGATGGCTGCCCTCAAACTCCGAGATGACCCGTCCCCGTGGATAGGACCCAACGGCAAGGCTCCCAAAGTCGCCGCTGCTGCTTTGAGCGCCGCCGCGGTGGACACGTTTATGGAGCAGAGGCATCCCAATCGCAAGGGCGGGATCCGGCACACCATGATGCGCCAGGTCACGCAGATGGCTATTGGCGGGTTGGTCAAGCATGCTCCTATGGATAGTATTGGCAAGACTGGATCAGGAAAAGGAGGCCGGGCGAGGACTGGCGGTGGTGGCGGTGGTGGCGGTGGTGGCGGTGGTGGCGGTGGTGGCGGTGGTGGTGGGAAGAGGAGAAAGTAAATGATGGATACAAGGACAAACAAGACAAAAACAAAAGACGGAGCGGGAAAAGGGGCAGGCAGACAGGTACAAACGACATCCCGTACCTCACCACTAGACATTGCGCGCCCCTTTCTCAAAGAACCAACCAAACGACCTTTTTTTTCATTCAGCCACGCTCTGTCTATTACCAGAGGTTACATTGTCTTACCATCTCCTCTTTTCTCTTTCGTTCTATTTTTCTTTCTTTCATGTTATGGCGTCTATTAGCGTGCGTCTCTTCGCTTTTTTTTCCTGCTCGTTGCTGTATCGTTTTCGGCGATTATTCTCTTTTTCTTTTCTTTTCTTTCCATTTACTTGTGATATCCCCAAACAACACAACAAAACAGTTTCATCAACCTGGAAATAACTTTGTCAAAATGGCTAGGCGGCGGGCCAAAGGATGAAATCGCAGGAGTCAAGATACGCAAGCTGGACGAACTGAGGAAGATGAGGTGACGAGGTGACGAGGTGATGAGAAAGACGAGATGTGAGAATGGATGAAACAGGGAGCAAAGTCTCTGGAAATGAGGGGAGGAATAGGGGGGTTACTAGTATCTTTTGACCTTTTATAAGGGGGTATCCAGTCACTCCAGTCTTTTCAAGAGCAGTTTCCTGTACGAACGGCCTTTGATCTTACGCATGTATGAGTTTACGAACGAGATGACGGCATGATATTACAAAAAGGAAATACACAAAAAAGACAGCCTACCTGCATAATTTAGTTAATTAGTTTTAGAATGAGATAGATAATTATGTAAATAATACTCTTGTATTCCCACTATTACGTGCTGAGTCCCGTCTGTATAAATAGCCTCCATCTGCCCTGCCTTCTTCGTTTCCTTCCTATGTTCCTGCCTGCCTCGATTCCTACTCTTGGCCCCAGACAATGCAACGAATGCAACAAGGATTGCGGAAAGTCGTAGGGTATTTCTTCATCTATAAACTCGCTAGGTCTCAAACGCTGGGTGAAAGTATTTTTTGTGACGTTTTGTTGATAACTATGGACCGTAACTTGTATATATTCCTCCTGGTTGGAATCAGAAAAGGTTTGCAGGTAGGTAGTGGAGAGATGGGTGCTGTGGCTTGGAGGTTGTCGGTCTGCTCATATCCGTACACATTACTCGATTGATCAAGGTTTGCTGCAGGATTGGGACTGTGATCCGTCAGAAGAGTCAGAGAGTGAAAGGAAGACCAATTCTAGAACCCTCATACTCATGCACTACCGTGTTGTTGGTCATGTTCTCTCCCATCTGGCTCTCAGCTCCCTGCACTTCAAATCAAGACATTGTCATGGAACACGGATTCCGAATCGGGCCCGCTGCGTCCGGTTGATACTAATTCGACCAAGGCACGTACGAGAAGAGCGGGAGAGGAAGCAGCAGGGACGGCATCTTTTTCAGCTCCGGACTGTCTCCAAGCCGGACCCCCGAAACGTGCGGGCGGGCTCTGTCTCTAACCAACCCAAGCGACTCTCATCGACGGCTCGTGACTCTCGCAAGTTGCCCAGGTACCTGTCTGGACATGTCATTCTGAGATTGATTGCCAAGAGCCTCTTGGTGAAATCACAAAACCGACTTGATATCATCATCCCTCAACTCGACCGCTTTACCTCACTTTTGTATCTTCCACGACGATTACGACTTGACCAACACAAAACATACCTTGCGCACAAGTTTGAGTGAGTGATTGGCTGTCCTAGCCGCCCGTCAACCCATTACAACCCCATCTCAAAAGCAGCAGGGAGGATTCCAATATGAGAATCCTAGGGCTCCACGGACATGGGACGAGCGCATCGATAATGAAGTCACAAACTGGTCCGTATGAAACCATTCACACACACACACACACACATGACAAACTCGCCCCTTTGTCCAAGCAACCTCACTCACTAACATAATGCTATGCTATGCTGGCTCCAGTGGCGTTCCGCTCCAAGCTCCCCCCATCCTACAGCTTCGACTTTGTCGACGCGCCCTTCCACTGCGCACCAGCCCCGGGCATAAAGGTCCTCTTCGAATCAGGCCACTACACCTGGTGGCCCAAGGCAACCATCAACGGCATCCGGGGCTCTCACAAGTGGCTGATCGACTACATTGACGAACACGGGCCCTACGACGCCATAATCGGCTTTTCCCAGGGCTGCTCCCTCATCGCAAGCTTTCTCTTGTACCACTACCGAGAGACACCCTCCGAGCCACTCCCGTTCAAATGCGCAATCTTCACCTGCGGGGGGTTGCCCCTGGGCGTGCTGGAAGACCTCGCCATCCCCGTCTCCCAACGAGCTCACGATATCAATGACCAGACGGTAGCCATCATGAAGGCCAAGGCTGGGGCGTTGACTAAGCTAGCTGCCAATCTGGATCAGATCAAGCCCGGCATGGGGCTTTGGAATGATACCACGGGACTGTTGCACGATCCCGAGGTGCTGCCCGACGAAAGGGATGTCTTTGGCCTGGACTTTTCGGACACGGGGATACCACGGGACCTGAGGATCCAGATCCCCACGCTGCACATCTATGGCGCCAAAGACCCCAGGTGGCCGGCTAGCATGCAGCTGGCGTATTTTTGTGATAGACGCAAGATGTACGATCACGGGGGGGGCCATGATATTCCTAGGTCGACCGAGGTGTCACTCAGGATTGCCGAGCTGGTGCAGGAGCTGAGTAGGGAGATATAGTTCAGGGGAAATTGCCAGACACGCGGCCGGTTTATACCTACCTTATGTCCGGGTTCGGAGCCCGGTCCATTATCCAGTTCGGAGACGTTGCTTTCTCAAAGATATCAGTGAACCGGCATCGTGACGGTTGTATCCAGGAATCCTTTGGATTAAACGGGGGCCATAGTGGTGGGGTTTGGCTTGGCAGATGGACATCTGCTTTATATAAGAAGCAGCATCTGCGGAGATTAGCTCTAGGTAGACACATTCTTTAGCGTACCGGTAATAAACGGTAGTATCGCCTCGGGGAGGACTGGAGGAGGACTGGAGGAGGACTGAGGCAGGATTTCTTTTTCGCATTCGTTTGCTGGCTTTCTCCTTTACCTGCGTATCCGTAGATAGATACCTAATGGGACTCTCTTGGCTTTTGCGAGTGCGAGGTGCTCGGTCTTTTTGAGCTCGAATCCTGCCGCACACCGGCAGGCATGCTTATAATGCCAAGTACGTTTGGTGTAATGCGGGTCAGCCCTGTAGTGTAGAGGGGTAATGTCAACAGGAGGCACTGGCATCGTGTCTGATACGTGCATAACCGGGGAGTCGTACAGAGTACGGAGTACCAACCAGTCAACATGCCCTATTCGTAATTTCGTCCTCCCATTCATGTGTCTTGTCCCAATTGTTCGGTACCCGATTGTAGATATAAGATTCATATTTGCAAGACAAAGAACCAACGACATGACGCTGCTCTCCAATGAGAATGAGATCCAGATCATCAACGCGGGTAACTTACACAAGGTCCATGCATGAGATGATGATACCAGTGGAACGGTTGGGAAATGGATGCAGCCGTAGTGGTAGCGGACAGCGGTTATTCCCCAGACGCGCCCATCGGCTGTCAGCGATAAGTAGTATTGATGAGATTGCTTGTGCCCAGTTGGCATACCGTCATGTTGGGTTACCCAATCCATACTGCTGCCCCAAATAGGTGCTTTCGGTGAAGCATAGTGGACAAGCATGAAGATGGACGTACAGTAGTACAGTACATACCTGGGTACAGTACAGTACGGATAGGCTAACGGTTAACCGCAGGATTGCTCCAAACGAGAGGAGCAGCAAGGCAGGCCTAGAACAGAGACCAGGGTGTGTTGCAAGGAAAATACTAGTACTCCGTATAGCGCAGGAGCAAGAACGGATATTCCGTCTAATTCCGTGGAGCTTGCTAGCATTTTGCTCGATGCTGGTGAACCATCAAGATTGTCGAGTATCGATGAAACCACCATGTTACGTTCGTCGAGCGGTTCTCTCCCGGGCCTGGTTGAGACGATGTGTATCAAAATCTGGTCGAGAAAAGGCAACAGGCGAAATGGTTGCTGAGAGTGGAAAATGGATCGCAGTGTTGTATCCAAATCCGTCCTGATTGAATCACGGAACAAACATGGAAGCTTCTATTTTGCTTGCATTGATGACGGCCTGGGAGTCCTGGGCCGTGGAGCAGTCGTACTGTACTGTATGTACCCTGTTGTGTGGTACTGCCCCGTGGCGGCAATCAGTCGCTGATGAGTGACCGGTGATGTCGGTGATCCTGCGCAGTGCGCAAACCTGGGGCACAAACCAGATAAAAGAAGTGATGGACATTACGGAGTACCTGGAGTCTTTCAAGAATGAAAGGACCGACCCGGAAAGTCAAATAACAGGCGTGTGACTGCGTGGCTGCGTGTACATGTATTGGCGTGAAGCAAGGTTCCTGGCGGCAGGACGTTGAGGTCACAGGGGTTGTGGCCCTTGTGGGCGGATTAGGGAGGTCTTAGGGGAGGTCGCCCCCAAGGAATGGCTACAATGGCGGTCTGGGGTGAATCCTCCGGCCATGATTGGTCCAGATTGGAAACCTCGCAAACGCCCCACTTAACTCTAATAAGGCTGAAGGATGGGAAAGAGGGCAGGGTGACAGTGCCTTGGACAAGACTTTAACAGGCGCAGGCACCAACAAATAATGACTTCTGAAAACCGAGCCTCGAAACCTCGAAACCGAGCCTTCCACTTGGACGTGAGTCTCCTGGGTTCCCCAGCAGCTCCCCAGCAGGACCCGGAGAGTAATGGCTGGATTATCTAATGTGATTCACTGCCTGAGGGCATACACAGTCGTAGGGGGTAGAAAATATAGATATTCCAGAATCCAGGGAAAAACACCATGTTTCGATCTGGCACTTCACCACTCACTTTCGGGCTCGGACTCTGCCACATAATTTGACGGTATAATACAAAAGCGTTTCATGCTCATAGGACACACCGGACTGCCTCCACTTCAGTCCACTTCATCAATCCACTCACTCGGAACTGCCCTCTCTGCCCTTGCGCGTTGATGGTTGCAACTTGCAGTTGACCACCGTCGACCATCACCATACTAGCCCTCGCAAGCCCAAGCCATGGCCGGGAAGGGGACTCAAAAAGTAAAGACAGGGTGCTTGACATGCAAGTATGTTCTGGATTCCAGCATCTCGACTCCTCAGCCTGTCCTCGGAAAGGTCCTTGATAGGTCCATTCCCATTTTGCCGAGGAAACTCGGAGCTCCCAGGCCGGAGAGCGGCTGGCAGACTGGCAGACTGGCACCAGTTCAGCAGCTAACACTCTGTCGACTCTAGGATACGGAAGGTCAAATGTGACGAAGCGAAGCCCTTCTGCAACAGATGCACCAAGACGGGCAGGAAATGCGATGGTTATGCTCCCCGTCCGCAAGGGGCCTACTCGTGGGACGAGCTGCTGAGCAAGAGACCCATCGTGCCCGCCATCACCAGTCGCCATACGACCCAAGAAAGCCGGGCACTCGACTACTTCCGAACCATCGTCTCGCCATCTTTTGCCGGGTGCGCCGATGACTACTTCTGGACTCGTCTCGTGACCCAGGCGAGCTACCACCATCCCGCGGTCCGCCATGCCGTGGTGGCCATCAGCACCATCTACGAGCAGATTGGCCAAGTCTACCAGCACGACTTTATCGACTCTCCGAGGGGCCGGTTCGCGCTCGGCCACTACAACCAGGCGTTACAGCAGCTGACGAGGGCCACCGACGAGACGGTCGTGCTATTTGTCTGCGTCTTGTTTGTCTGCATCGAGATCATGCAGGGGGACAAGCAGGCTGCCATCAAGCATTGCCGACATGGAGTCAAGATCTTCAACAGTGCCAGGGAAAAGATTTCGCCCTGGCAGCAGAAACACCTTCTGCCCATATACGTCCGCCTGAGTGTTTTCCCCTACTTCTTTGGTGGAACAATCGAGAATTTCCCCGGCCTGATCGATGTACATCTGGACGAGTTGGCGCCATCCGCCACCTTGGACGATTGCCGGAGCTGCCTTGACC
Organism: Rhypophila decipiens; assembly: GCA_033297075.1. Taxonomy (NCBI): domain Eukaryota; kingdom Fungi; phylum Ascomycota; class Sordariomycetes; order Sordariales; family Naviculisporaceae; genus Rhypophila; species Rhypophila decipiens. The sequence continues at coordinate 117,690 of MU858077.1, read as the reverse complement.
TGCTCGTGGCTCGAGGAATTCGCTTCATTCGAACGGCCGACATCTACAGGACGGGCGTGATACAAGGCCTTCCCATTCCACCAGCCCTTATCGAAGAACAACAGAGATTGGTGCTGCTGCTCGACGGCTGGCTTGGCAACTTTTCCATCCTAAAGACCAAGCATCAACCATCGCTTGCTACCGAGGCCCTGCACTACATGCTCCAAATGAAATGTCTTGTCGCAAGGATATGGGTTCTGGCTTGCTTCGACCCGTTCGAGATCGAATACGACCAGCATACACCCATTTTTCAGCAAATCGTCACACTCGCCGGCATGGCGCTCGAGTCGCAAAAACGTGTGTCGGACAGGATATCAAGACCCAAGTTCATCTTCGAGATGGGATTTTTACCACTTCTCTACTTTGTGCTGATCAAGTGCCGCGACCTGCCCACTCGGCTCCAGGCGCTCGAATACATGGCCATCCTCGCCGTCAACAGGGAGAACCTGTTCGACTCTATTCACATGTTCTCCATTGCTTCGCGTTTGATAGAGCTGGAGCACGCTGTCGACCTCGAGCTCCTGCGCAGCAAGGGCGCCATCATGGCCAACGCACTGCTCACCCCTGCCTCAGAGATCCGTATCAGAGATTCGTACAACTCGGGGCCCAACAAGGAGATATTGAGCGAGGATGGCATCAGTGTGTTACACAGGAGAATCGAGTTTCTGGTTTGGAACTCTGAAGGAGGTGGAGGTCTGAGACTGGTCGATGGTTGGATCAAGGTTCGCCAGCCCTGTCACTGGCCCGGCTTCGAGCCTGACCTCGTCAGTCCGCAGTTGAGCCACTCGTCAGGGCCCTCGGATTTGCTCCACTTGTCGCAGGACGTCTTGAGTGATTCGGGCTTATAAACCAGAGCGGCGCCTCTTCCGGGACATGTCGCAATGCGCTGTGGTTGGCCACCTCGGACTTGACAAACGGCTGTCCTCGCTCTCGGAGAGTTTCATGGGGCGTGCGATGCCAAGACATGACAGCCGTTGAAGGAGCACACTGCCGTTGCGCATGGTTCGTTTTATTTAATGCAACGAAAATAGGACTTTGCTCATAGATTGGGTCTGGCTAGAACAGGGATTTTTTAAACTTGGGATGGATATAAGGTTGATTTTAAAGGTCTGACATGAGGTTTTGGGTTTTCTTCTTTTGGGGTTTTGTTGGTTGGGGACAATGCATAGCGGAATTGGATTACGGTCATAGCACAGTACAGTACTGTACATACACATATACGGAATAGTTACAGCACGCACTCATCTCTAATAATAAGCTTAACAGTACAAGCTTGGGTGTCCATGGAATATTCCATTCCTTCAGGAGTCCGCGCGTTGCGAGTGCGGGAAGCCGAGACGGGCAACGGAATACGTAATTACGTACAGATACAGTGACGCGCAAACTTCCACAAGTACAGTACAGTACCGGACACTGGTTGTCGAGATAAGCATTATACTATGAAATGTTAGACAATTAGCACCTCTTGGACTTTGACAAGAAGATATCTGGGCATGCTTGAAATAGATACTCGACATATATCAACACGTGAATCAATTTCTACTCGAGCAGGCACCCAAGCTTCCCTTATCTTGAGGCAATCGGGTCACGGGTGGAAACAATACGGCAGATGCCTATCTCAGTGGACACCGGCGCTGGCCGGTTCGCCGAGAGCCGATTGATGCGCTCAACGGCCTGTCCCGATGTATGCCGAAGCCCGGATTGGACCCCCACGTCACTGATAACGAAGACAGGCTTACCTTTACCGTAATACACCCCAGATATCGCTTGCTTAAGAGGTCCACGGGTGTAGTTGAGCGATCAATTTTGCCATATAGAAATTAGAGTTCATTAACAGCGGATCTTGCTGTACTGTCATGATACAGATATACAACAACCCAGCAAGAGGTTCACTGCCATCGCCACCACGGAATTGCATATATAACGACCCTCACAATAACTTTCACAACATTCACAAACGCCAACTCTCTCCTCGCAAAAATACATTCTCATATACATTGTTTACTATCCGTATCGCCACAGTAGACAGCAACGACATCCTCAGCCCAAGCCATCAACATGACTTCAGCCGTCGTCACCCCGATTACTGCCCCGGAGGGCTCCAAGATCGATTTTGGAGCCACCATCTCAGGCGTTGACGTTGAGAACCTCACTGGTAAGATTTGCATAACATGAGAAAAACTCCAAAAGAAGTGAACAAGTGATATTGTCGTAAAAAGGGAGAATACCCGTGAAATCGGTAACCTCCTGAGGTAAGAAAAAAACCCACCATTCGGTTTCGTCACCCTCAGCAATCGCTGACTCTGTCATGCCCATCCTTAGATGCCGACTTTGACGTGATCCGCTCCGCCCTGTTCAACCACCAAGTGATCATCTTCAAGAACCAGTCCCACGTCTCTCCCAAAGCCCAGTTCGAGCTCACCCAGCATTTCGACCCTTCGGCCGGCAACTCCTACGGCCACGGCAAGACCGTCGATGCGAAGCGCAGCATCCTCCACCCCGACCTGAAGACCATCCCGCACCAGCCCCAGGTGCAAGTAATCGGTAACGGTTTCATCCCTTCCTACGAAGGGCTGAGCAACATCCAACTGCGCCATCCTCACCACCGCACTTTCCACTCCACCGTCATCCCCGAGGCCGACGACCTCGACTACACGCGCTTCTACAGATGGCACATCGACGCAGCCCTGTACGGACTCGCCCCGCCCGTGGTGACCACGCTCTTGGCGGTCAAAGTCCCCTCGGGCCGGCGCCAAACATGCCGCTACGACGACGGGACAGGCGATGAACTCGACGTGCCCCTCGGCACCACGGCCTTCTCCTCAGGCTACGCCACCTTTGACCAGCTCTCCCCCTCCGATCAAGAATTCTGCAAGACCACAAAGGTGGAATACGCACCGCACCCGTACATCTGGATGTCAGGCGCCAAGTCGCGACCCGACGGACTAGGCATGGTCTCCGAGGGCAAAGAGATTCCCCTGCATCATCTCCCGCCCATTGAGCAAGACAAGATCCAGATCCTGCCCCTGTGCTGGAAGAACCCCCTGACGGGCAAATTAGCGCTGCAGGTGCACCCGTCTGCCGTGCGCAAGCTGCACCTCGCCGATGGGAGCATTGTTGAGGATCTAGCCGAGGTTCGCGAGATTATCCACCGCTTGCAGAGGCCCGGTATCAGGCCGGAGCTGGTGTACGCGCATGATTGGGAGGAGGGCGATTTGGTCTTGTTCCATAACCGCGGTGTTTTGCACTCTGTCGTTGGGGCTTTTGCCGAAGACGAGGTCAGATTGTTTCGCCAGTGTAATGTTGCTGCTAGTCAGTTCCCTGAGGGACCTGGAGCTGCTGTTGCTGGCGCTGCTGCTGCTTGAGATGATCATGATGATGTTTATGGTCGATCTGTGATAACGACTGACCTTTTCTCTTGTTTTTTCGCTGGAGTTTGGTTGCGCTTCTTTTTATTGTTGGACCTTGTATTTCTCGTATGGCCTTTAATGGTTTTCGGTTCCTCCTAGTTGGGTTCATAGATTGTTGGTTTGTTTTGTTTTACCTCCTCACAAATAAACTCTGATTCTTTTTTTTACTACATCGTGTGGGTTTACATTTGCGGCACTACTGTCAGTGTGACTGTAAGTGACGATGGTAAAAAGTCACACGCTTCGCTTCAAACAGTTACTTACTACCTAGGGAGGTAGCTACCTCGGCTGTTTCAGTTGTAACTTGTATGAGGTCGTGGTAAGATAACCAGAGACAAGTTGATGAGTTCAAGAAACCCGCATTCCTGTAGTTGTTGATGGGTTGATGGGTATGAGGTTTTCCCAAATGAATTCTTTATTTTCCCTGTTTGTCACATGCATACAATGATCCTGCTCCCATTCTTGTACTAACCAGCACCCGACTGGTATATTATACATAACATACACTCCAATGCTGGCTATCCAACTCCATTTGTTTTCTTTCATGTTGCACTGTTAGGGCGTGATCCTTCTGCAAGTGAGGGTTTGCGCGCTCCGTTGTCCGGATGAGCCAAAGAAAGCCGACATCGGCCTCCCCCCCGCAAACGCTTAACAGTGGAGATTTGGATGAGTCATCCCCTGTGCAAGCCCTCATAAGCTAATGGATCAGCCCTGCTACCCAACAAATCACAATCAGAATCTCCAAGGTTGTGTAGTGTAGTGGTTATCACTCTGGATTTTGAAGAGCTGCTTCTCCAAACCCCTTCCAGTAACCCCGGTTCGAACCCGGGCACGACCTATTTCTTTTGCTCTTTTTTCCCATTATGTTTTTTGTTTTCATTTCCTTTTTCTCTTTTTGTTCATATCAAATTGCACCATCAAGGAAAGTTTCAAATAAAGTACGTACCACAGTAGAGAACGAGTGTGTTTTGACAAGACCTGCGGGAAATGAAAGAATGGACTGCATATCTATCTCTGTATTGAACGAACAAACACAACCAACACTTTGTTTTGTTCGTTATGCTATTTAACCCGTTTCGCTCCGACCTGCTCTTTTCTCTGTCTATCTGTTTATGAGTATATATATAACCCTACTTGGCAAGGTTAAAACAGGATATCGTACGTAATGATATCTCGCTTCGCTTCGCTGTGATCAACCAACGTATGCAAACCACTTCCTCCTCGACAAAATGACTCCAGCTATGCCATGTCTATTCTATGTCTAGATAGCCCATCCATGCGGAAGAACACAACACCCCTTGTCATGCCACCGTAGTCGTCTAGATGCCCATGAAGCGTCGAACAAAGCATATCCGTAAGCACATGCACGCTAAACCTCCTCGTTCTCGTCGTCCTCTCCTTCTTTCCTGCCTCAAACCTACAAGGCATCTGGAAACTTGTCGGTAATCGGAGTCGTGGACCCATTCGATTGCGACATGCTATAAGGTGCCTGTGATTCAAACAACGGTTAGCATCTGACAAATCGCATACATCCAGTAACAGGGTGTCAACTTACAAGCACCTGTTTGGCATTGCATATCCTCCAAGCGAGCTTCCTCACGTTGCCATCAGCAGGAACCACAGCCGGCGCGAACTCGATGCCAAACATGTGGCGGATCGCATAAACCACTCTCCTGGCGTACTTGCTATCCCTCTCAACATGCCCACCGAACGGCTCGTCTACGGTATTGGGTGCAATTTCCGGGTCGCGATCCAGACAGTTCCGGACGATAGGCAAGAGCGCAGTCTCGACCTCGCTCTCGCGCACCACCTTGGGGTCGACTTCATCATCCTCGTCGTAGACTTTGCCCACCCGTACCTCGAAAGGCTCCGAGATGGACATGACATGGTGTCCTCCCCCGTGGTGGTAGCGGAACTCGAACACGCCCTGTGTCCACCAGAGCTTGTCCCCCTCGAACACCATCTCGCCGGTGACGAGCTCGGTATCGGACGACGAAGGCTTCTCCACCTGCTCATTGGATGAAATAATGCCCTGGTCAGTCGTGGTGTCATACTCGCCAGGGCAGGTCGGTACCCAGCGGCCAAGAGAGGGAACCTCGGTAAGGTCTCTCGAGCGGTTGTCTGTAACCATGTAGAGACCGACCCAATCCTTCTTGCTGTGGTTTGCGGGCGCCGTCCACCTCACTTTGATCGGCGCGCCATATTCGAACACTTTAGTCTTGACATCCTTGGGCACACGGGCGCTGGCGCTTTCCTTTCCTGTGGCTTTCTCGTCAGCCCCGGTGAGCAGGGTCCCCTCCATAGAGACTGAGTAGTGTTTGGGGTCGTAGCCAGCGAGGTCGGCGCTGATCCTGCTGAGAGTAAGGCGGGCAGGATACTTGTTGAACAGGGCCGATGTGTCCCGCGCGATGGTGGAAGAGCCAGCCGCGAGTCTGGAACGAGCAATCTCGACGAATTCGTCAACAAAGTGCTTGGTCTCGTCAAGCACTTTATCGACGCTCATCTGCCACTCCTTGACGGGAGGCGGCAGTTGGCGCTTGATGAACTTTGTCAGACCAGCCTCATCGCGGATATTGCGCCCGTATACTTTCTGCATATGCGGCTTCTCAACATACGAGATGAAGCCAATGGTCAAAATGTGACCGGCAATGGCCATCAAGAAAATGGCTCTACTCCAAGTGATAAGCGCCGCGCCCCAAAGACCGGCTGTGCCAAACACGCGCTCAGGATTGTTGAGGAAGCGATAGATGGACTTGTACGTGAGCTTGCCGGTGCTATCGAAGAAGAAGTCACCATAAAACCAGCCGAACTCGCCCAAGGACTCGTAAATGCTGGTGGATGTCCAGATTTGGAGCGCTATCAAGCCCAAGCCAATCACGTGCTTCAGCAACACCGAGCCGTAGTTCCAGTCTTCAGGGAGGTTATACATCTTCCAGCAGGCAGCAATAAACGAGGCATGGCACATAGCATTGCTAACGTGGTACATGCCCTTCCACTGGCGCCATGCCTCGCCGGGGCTTTCGCCGAACTTGACAAAGTGTCTAGTAAACATCTTCTCCTGCGACTGCTGATTCAGAATGATACCCAAGCCGACAGAATACCAAAGCCGCCAAAGGAGAGCGTGCACTACAAAGAGGAATTGGTATACGGGGGTTGATGGAGTAACAAGCGTGACCGTCGCGAGGTATCCCAGCAGGAGCAGAACAGAGTAGTCCGTGGTTCGGAAGAAGTCGAAGTTCTTGATGCCCAAAAGATTATGCACGGGGGCAGGGGGAGTTTCTTTGCTGCCAGGCGAGCCAAGAATCTGGTCGGCGGCAGATCCTTCCAGCGTTTGACTGCTACTGTCCGAGAGAATCGACTCGGCCCGCAGGCGAGGAGGTGGCGGGTTGTAGGTCTTTTCGATGTGGGGATTCTCGACAACAACCAGGAAAGCGAACTGGGCAGCGTGTGCCAAGATGGAGATGAATAGCACATCATAGCTCGCAGCCATCATAGAAATACCATAGTATCCAGCATACCCAATGGAATACATGGGATGGGGTGCCATCTCAAAGACACCGTCAAAGGTGAGTTCTTGCTCGATGAGGTAGAAGAAATCTGAAACGGTCAGTACAATGGGCTACGATACTGGCACTTGAATAAGGGGACCCTGGACTTACCACCCCAGTACCACGCATAATCCTTCACGACTCTGTGAGCATCCAATTTCACCCACAGGTTGAACCCAACCAGGGCGATACCAGTAGCCCAACGGGCCACAGCCGTAGCGAATGCCTCTCCATCCGGCTTGTGACCACAGACAATCGCGAACAGGCAGTACGACACGAAGTCACACATGAGAATAAGGTCCACAACACGGCGGAAGACAAGCCAGGTGTTGTACTCGAGTGGGGCCTCGTCGAACTTGTAATCGTCTGGGATCTTGGCTTCCAACTCATGCTTTAGCAGCTTGTAGAGCCGTGGACGCGGCTGGTTGCCAGACGAGGGCTTTTCGAAGAGCTTCCATCTCTTGGCCCAGGTAACCAAAAGCTTGTATTTTGACTGAACCGTCAAGAGGTACCCAATGCCCACGTTGTAGGCCGCTCTCCAGAAGAGGAAAACGGCAGCAAATACCGGTCGTTTGAGGCTCCAAGGAAGATAGTATGCGGCTAGGATGTGAAGGGCCAGAACTGCTAGCACAGCGACGTCGGAGAGGTTCTTCGGTTCGCGGGGATCTAGTAACTGAGATACCATATCATGTGTGGTTGGGACAACAAAGACTTTATGATGCTCGCCGTCAGTCTTGCCTCGACTATATGGGGGAACCAGCCCGCCGCAAGGCACCTACCTGTTCCATCTGGAGTTTTCCCATATGTCCTCTTTGTCCTCATCTCCTCATTTTGGTCGTGTGATGGCGGTGAAGCGCCATTGGCGACGTGAGTCTTTTTCGCAGGGGGCGTTGCTGGGGACTGCACGCGCTGGCGGACGTTGTTGACGCCGTCCACAAGGTCGGCCGAACTACTCATGTTGGGTGTTGAAATCCGTCGGTCCTAGGCCTTTGTAGGAGAAAAGAACGTTGAGGTTCTGGACAATTCTACCATCAGAGAACGAAACGTCGCGCAGTGGGGGTATCTGTGGTAGTGCAGTGTGTCGATTTAGGTATGCCGGTGTAGGGTGGTCTCCGGTTAGCGGTTATAAGCTTAGGACGTTACAGTGATGCATCGGATGCCGCACTGGATTTATCAAAGTGATTGTGTCATATGTGGTCAGCTGGGACCTGAACTCAACGGCTTTGATCGGCTTGGTAAAGCAGTGGCATATGTGGGAAATGTTTCATACCTCAGTCACCCATAAAATAAATTACACAGTCCCAGGCCACGGTGTCGACGATTGTACTCTCTATGGCGAGCGCAGCGATAATGGTTCAACAAAACATGTAACAAGCCGATCCAGACAGGGAAACCCTGGAATTTTTGTTCTCACATGCGCTCCCTTTCGTGGCCAAGTTGTGGGATGTGGAGGGGTCCTGGGGCTTTCGCTGGGATGGATGCCGAACAGGGGTGCCTCGAAGCCTTCCAATCGATTCCAAAGATAACGGTATATCCCCCCGCAACATGCTCAATCCCGTCGTGACCCGGCACTTCGGCCATGTTTCGCAGATTGCCATGGTTTCAGGGCAGCAGGGACTTTACCGGTTGACAGAAACAAAATCTCGCCGGGGAAAGCGCTTGGGGTGAGAAAGGAAGAAGCATCTTCAGGTGGGCGTTGAGAAGGCTTTAAACGGCCTGGACCCCACCAACTGATGGGTCGGAACGCCTTATCGGGATCTGAGGTGGGCTGGCAATCTCGACCGGGAATCGCGGATGAGGACACCACCACGAATGCCGGGAAGGAAGGAACTGATGCCTTTTCTTTGGTGTACCTGAAAGTGCACATATGCGGCAGCGAGGCACAACTTTGAAGCCGGTGAAGGGCGCACGTCACTTTGCAGATGTCTCGGTTGGAGGGAAAGACATCAGACATCAGTCCAAGCAAGTGTTTGGCATAGCCCGTCTCGAGCCTCCGTACCAGGGATGGCCTTGTGCGACGCATGAATCCTCGAGTTGGAAAAAGTCGACTTCTCGTGTACGGAAATGAATTGAATAGGGGATTTGTTTGCATATCTTCTTGTCTTTTCTTCAAGGAAGCAACGAGCAAGTGCTCCTACAGTTCTTCTTCCAGAACTTGTCGAATACATGGCAGCGTCATCTTCTTCCCGATTCTCCATACCCATCCCGTATCAATAATCTCCAGCATCATACCACAATGCACATGTTCATCTATCACGACCTGCCTGATGAGGCATTCAGCAACCCAAGAGCCGCCCCGCCGATCCCAAACAAAAGACGCTCCGAGCCGCCCAAGGGACCGCATCGTCGTCGGCGGTCTGTGAGAAAATCGGAGGGGCCCTCCCAAGGTTATGACAAGCTCTGGCAGTCAGCAAGAGTCGAGCGTGCCTACAAGCCAAACAGGAGGATGTCGAGATCCATGTCAAGGTCAACCTCGAGATCGTCAGTGCGGATAGCAGCCCAAACCAACCTTAACGAAGCCAAAGTCCACTTCCACCACATCGGACGGGACATCAAGTTCGCCGTGACCCTGGCCGTCTCGGTCGTCAAAAACGTCCCGGGTCGTCTAACCGAGAAGAGAGAGCGGCGGAGGTGCAAATCCCGCGAGACTATTCACAGTCAACGGATTTCCGAGGAAAACGAGATTCCATGGCAGGAAATCTAGAGCTCATAATAGGGGCGGCATTCCTGGATTTATCGGCCAAGATCCAGGGAAATCTTGCTGCACACTTCCATTTTCTCCAAGTTGGCGGCCATAGCTCGGGAATCTTCTCGCAAACAACCATTCCGCCTCCTCGAACTATCCGCAAAGGCCCTTAAAAACGACCGGCTTCGGCAACTACCTGCCTCAAGTGGCACACAGAGCCTGTTCGCCGTTCTTATTCATCTATTTTCGGGGTCATTAGGGAGTATGACATGACGACTAGCATTGGTGTTATGGGCGTACTTCTACACACAATGGTCTCCTTTTCCACCTGCTTTCCTGTTTGGAATGTTCTTTCTTGGAACGTTGCCACCTCACTCTCTATTCTTTTTCCTTTTTCACGGCTGCTCTCGGGGCCAAATCCGTATTCCTTTTCTATCTTGAACCACACAGATCCTCCACGGGCTCTCTACATCTTTTTCCTTTGTACATCTCTCAAACAATCCAGACAAAAACTACTACAGCAAATCATCAATCTCAGACAAAAGACTACATGTACCTATATTCCCAGTTACTTTACTTACTACATTCCTTCCATACATACAGTCACTCTTCCATACCTCTTAGCCTACAGAGCTGAGGTGGAACTTCATGTACATACATATATCAGTATATAGACCTAATTCCTAGTGTCAAATAAAACGACGAGAGAATAATCTTGAAAGGACCATACACCTCCCACACAAGGACTAAGAAAGCCACAGCAACAGAGGTTCACAGCAATAGACTCCTAATCGCAGCTACAGCGAGAATCACGAGAACGAACAAGTGATACAATGACGGTTTGGTATGTCCATGCTTTTGTCTTCCATTTCATTCGTTTAAAAACAGAAAACGAAAGTAACTACCTCGGGCAGATAATTATGCCCGCTGAAAACGAAGAGCGGGAGATATAACCCGTAGAGAATCCCCTCAAGTGAAATACAGGCAACGAACAATCTCTAGAACAAAAAAAGTAACCCCCCTAACAAAAAAGAAAACTTTCAAGCAGTCTTCTTGGCAAATTCCACCCTGAGAATGAGATGCTTGAAACCCCAGCCGTCCATCTTCTGGCACGCCTTGACGGCGTCGGAGCGGTCCGCGAAGCTGATGAAGGCGAAACCCTTGGCCATGCCCGTCTCGCGGTCCTTGGCGAGGAAGACGCGAGTGACGCGACCGAACCGCTCGAACATGTCGCGCAGCTCTCCCTCTTCGGCCATCTCGGAGACCTATAATCAAACACGTTAGCCTGTATTTTTCAAGGACAAAAGGATTAGAGGAGCAAAACATACGTTGGTAACGCGCAGAGTAGCCAGATCGTCCCTCTCGCCATACTTGCCACCCATGCGCTCTCCCTCCCCACCACCAGCCCGGTTCCCACGCAACGCAGGGGGAACATACGAGCCCTTCTTACCCGCGCCCGCCGCACCAACAGACGCAGCTTCTCCGGCAGCCTCATCACCCATCCCGGCGGCAACATCTCCAGCAGCACCAGCCTCGCCAATCGGCGCCATGGTATCCTTGTACGGACAGCGGGCAGTGAAATGCTCGCCGTTGCAAATACGACACTTGACCTTCTTGTCCTTGAGCTTATCCTTCATAGCCTGGGCGTTGGGATCTTTGTCCTCGTTCTTGGCGTCTTTGCGCCAGTTGATGGACGGCTTGAAGATGATGTTCTCGCCGACGCTCGTCGTGTCGGGCATGGGGCCCGCATTGTCCTTGGCGCTCAAGCCGAACTTGCTCCACCCCTTGCGCTCTGCTACTCGCGGGTTGACTACCTCGCGGTGGGTGATGAGGCGGATTCTTCGTGTGGTCTTGACTTTTTGGCCCTGGTCGTTGAAGCGGTACTCGATGATGGTTGTGCTGCCGTCCTTGTTGGCGATTCTTTGCGGGGGCGGGAGCTCGACGGTGGTCTCGTCGAGATCTTCGTCGTCGGCCCAGTCGTGTCTGTTTTGGGTCAGTCAGTACATCAGTTCCGCAAAAAGACTTGCGGGTTTATCGCATATGAAACTGGAGAAGCAGGATCAACTACGCCGTGCGAAGGTCGCAGACGTACTTTGCTTGCGCAGCCATTTTGACAGATGATTCTAGTAGTTTATCTTGGAAAAGGTATTGATTTTTCTCTTCGACTCTGCGTGGTTATTCGGGCGTCGTTGGTCTTGGTAGTAAAATCGTAGACGGTGGAGATTTGACCAGTTTAAATAAGTCCTGTTCCTATCTCCGGTGGTGGTCGTTTTGTGTCGTCGAGTTTGGTGGGGTTGCAGGATGAACGAGTTCGAATTTTTGGATATTTCGGTGTGGGGCAAATTGTGAGCGAGCAGCTGTGCGGCGGCGGCCCCACAAAAACCTTACCTCACCACAGTCACCACCACTTATTACTCACGCTCTTGGAGTCATCCGGCTATAAAGACCTTACTACAGTTTGACAAAAGGGGTCAAGTTGAATTCAGCGTCAAAGTTTAGATTCAAGATATGACTCTCTCAGAGTCGGTTTTAGAAATATCTACAGTCTCGGAAACCTGACCCGAACCTTTCAACATCACTCTAACCCCATACGAAGTGAAAAAAAGGGGCGCATCTGGCCGTCGAAAAAGACTATATATACATGAAACTGGTACATGATACAGCCAGGTACTCATAATAAGTTGCTTTTCGAAAGCATCAGTCATAAGAAACGCCGGTTCGGACTTTAAAAAAAACACACTGACAAAAGAGACGTCACGCTGTTCATAAGCAAAAAGGCTTTCGCCTCGTTCCATAACTTTCTTCGCCCCTTGTAACACCAAAGCCTACCAGCGCCGAAATCGAATATAGCAAAGAAAAGACAAGAAAAAAGTGTGCATGTCAAAGAAGGCCAGCCACATCCTCGTGACGTTGACATGAACAGCCTTTAGGAGCTCAAAAAGAGATGGGAGATGTATGAGTCGAGAAGCGAAAGAAATGAATACGCTCATAGATAACTCCAAGTTGTAAAGTCTAATTCCCAGATGAAAACCTAGCAGTACTAGGTTTTCTCGGAATCGGTGGGAGTGCCCGATTCGGGGGAGGTGCCGGGGGAGGGCCTCCTACCAACTGGGACATGCTCCGCCGCTGCAGTAGCCCCTGATGGAAGGAGTCTATCCGAAGATGCTGCGACGACCGCGGCACCGGCTTCAATGACGGGGTGCGGGACCGCGGGGAATGGTCAGAGGCGTCAAAGTGAGGACGCTCAACGGTTTGCGCGTACAAACTCAGCCGCCTGTACCGGAGAGTCTGTGCCGAAGGTTCTGGGGCCAGGCTATCAGTCCTTCCAAGGTCATCAAGGGATGACTTGGCGCGAGGCCTGTTTTTCCTGACGACCTGTGGGAGAGTGTCTGTCTCGGAAGTGACGACGACGGTGTTGGCTATCACCAATGTGTGACTCCCTCTTCGGCTCTCTGTGTTGATGGTTAACGTCTGTATGGACTCAATATTGTCGGGTCTCTTTAAGGGCTCGGGAATATCGTTGTGGTTCGATTGTCTCTGGGTCTCTGGTTGTACAGCGGCGGCAGTGCTATCCAAATCACTCCCGCACTGGTTCGAACAAGGTGAAAGCGGAGAAGGCTGATCCTCCACAAATGATAGCGGACGCGAGTTGATCGAGATTGCAGTTGGTGGAGGTCTCCTCAAGGCTGACCGAACCGGCGTCTGAGGCGATGGGACCTGTGGTTGCTCCAAAGATGTTGTTGGTCCAGTCGGCCGCGTAAAACAGTATCGTTTACTGGCGCCCTGGGGAACACTAAAGTTTGGTATCGTCTGATTCGCTGTTGCACCCGCCGCAGGATCGGTATTCCATGAACCCATGCAGATCGATTGAGGCCTCGAGTTCTGTGCAGAGGCTACACGCAGCTCGACGAGATGATTGATCGTCTGCAGAGACTGTCTCCTGTCGTTTATTGCGGCAGCATTCGGCCTGAGACGCGGCTGTGGCTCCTCGTCGAGGGGCGGCAGATCGGGGACGCGGAAGTCTTCATTCTGACTTGCGAAAGAGTCGCGGAGGGGGGAACACGCAGGCGATGATCCTGCCGAGGTCACCATGGTTCGTTGGCCCGAGGACATGTAAGAGAGACGATGAGTGCTGTCTCTCAGTCCATCTAGCTGTCGTCCGTCGTGCGAAATCAAGCTCGCAGTGGATGTACCGTCAAACGACTGCTCACGAACCGAGCGCGAGTCTGCCAGGTGCAGATGAATATCTGGGCTGGACATGGTTGGAGGGTCCCAGGAGTCGGGGGACAGAAGGCGAGAAAACCTGTCGGGGTCCCTTACGACCAAGGTTCTCTGGCTCGCTTGGTTCCTCAGATTCTGCTCATCAGGCTCGTCGACCTTTGGCTTGCCCGTTTCCGACAGATTCTTCTTTCCGCCGAGGGCCTCGATCTCTCGTCTCAGTGTCGCAATCCAGCCGTCCATCTCGTCGGCGCTCTCAAAAACCATCAAAAAATCGCCCGTCTGCTTCCTGTCAATGGCGCGGAAGGTAAGACGAGAGAAAAGGGGGCTGCCGACCGAAGAAGTCACACCCTCCGAATCGGCAGCCGAGGATACCTGCAGAACCCAATGGCGGCCGGGAATGACATCGCTGGCAAAGGCAGCCGAGTCTTTGCCAAGCTCCAGTACCTTTTCGGGAAGGCGGTTGAATGGTCCCTCCCCCGAATATTGAAGCAGATATCCCGACGTGACGAGCACGAAGATCTTGGTCGTCCACTCGAGTTTGAGCGAGGATGTTGAATTGTTCCTTTTGTGCCTCTTCTTGGACTTGTCGCCCTTCTCTCCTCCGCCGTCGTCTGCCGTGCCCAGGGATAACAGACTGTGGTTTAGTGAGCCCCTGAGAGATAGGCTTCCCTTGCTATGATGCAGCCGGAGGACGGCCTCGGCTGAGGCGGTGCAAGCTGGAAGATGGGCATGTTTGATGGCCTGAGGATATGCCTGGAACAGCGGCGGTGGTTCCCAAGTTGCTATGGATCCTCTGGAACTACGAACCACGCTCGCCGATTTCTTGTGCTTGAGGTCCGGCGCGGCCCTTGGTGGAGACTTTGTTTGGGCATTGTCCCCGCTCGGCGAGGTGAGCGACGGTAATACGCTCTCAGATTTGCGGCTCTGGCTGCTCCCGCTGTGGAAGCCGTACGGCCAGTTGCTAATTCCAGCAAGAGAAGCCCGTATGCCCCCCGGCCGCTGTGCTATCTCCCGTGGTGAGGGCGCAGGTGCTGGCGCCGTGGGGATGACCAAGTCGGTCGTCGTCGGCTTGTTGCGTCCAAATAGATTCCGCAGACCCAATCTCGATTCTCTCCTGTTCAGCTTGTCCGGCTGTGGTCGCAGCGGGACCCGATCCTTCTCCTTCTCACCACCACCAGAATCCGGATGTGGGGGACGGGGCCGCTTCGATTGCGTCCCCTGGTTTTGTGACAAGTCGAACGTGGCCCCTGAGGAGGCCAAACCCGTGGGCTCGGGCATGGCCCACTTTTTGACCAATAGGGTGAAGAGTCAACAAACGATATATCACCGTTCGATTGGTGATGTTGTGATGGTATGTTGCAGGTCTCGCTGGGTGTGGTTGGGAAGTCGATCCGGGCCACTTAGACAAGGCATTGGCGGTTTGCACGAGCCAGAACAATGTAATACCACCACGCCAACCGCCTATGTAAACAATAGCCCTGTTGCTAATGGGATCCTGAACTTGAAGCTAAACTGGCCAAAACATTTCTTGAAAAGAAGTGCAAACTCTGAGAAGTCGACCTCGGAGGCGCAAGCTGTCATAAGAAAGACAACAAGACGCGGGAGAGAGCAAGGAAGAGAGGCAAAAGAATCCAAGCGCGTCTCGGGAACCAAGATCAGGTCAGGAAAGCGTGGACAGGTAACGGCAGGTAAGCAAAAGGATGCAAGGCGCGTCTCCTGGTTCCCGTGCTGTGCATCACGGGATGGGAGGGAAAGGACCAGGAATGGCTAGAATCGGGGAATTATAGCGACAGTCAGCCGAATATACGTCAGAGCTTTCGGCACGCCCACCTGCCTTCTTTGGTCGAGTCGTCGGTTGCTGGAGCTGGGGGGGAAAGGATCTTGGATGAATTATCATCCCACGCGCAGACGAGAGAAAAACCCAGGCAGAAGACGGGAGGATGGGGGGATGGAGGGGTGTTAAACACACACACAACTGGGCAATCTATATAATTAAATTACATGTGGACGACAGCACCGTTACATACAAAGGAAGAAGCTAACCGGCTTTGGCTGTCATTCCCCTGCTTGCTCACGAGACTCGAGTCGAAGGCGTCTATTAGCTGATCGAGGCGCTCCCCGGAAACATGAAGAGGACAGGTCAAACTCGAGCTGGAGACCGGGGTAGGAGTGCAGACAAGAGAGACGAACAAGGGGTGGTTTATTCCTACGAGACGCAGTGCCACCGATCGCAGCCGTGTCTCTTTTCTGTTGGATTCTGGTGTTTCCCCAGGCCCCTCTACCACTTTGGCCCGTGGGCGTGGGGTCCTGCAGTCACCAAGTCACCATCATCGTAGGCGGAAACGCAGCTCTGGCGTCTGGCGTCTCGTCTCGTCGTGAGATGCTCGGTACTCCCGCCACAGCCACTGCCGAAGTCCTCACCAACAGACATATCAGATTGCTTGCACTAGCCGCCCGGGAAGGCGGCTTAGTGGCCTAGCACAAAGTCTAAACAGACAAACTTTCAACATCAGATGTGTTGTGAAAGTACTCGTTGAGTTGATGTCGATGATTGGTGACAGAAACCAAGAGGACAGTGATGAAGGGAGCAGAAAAAGAAAGGAGAGACATCAGTTGGTGTTGCAGCGAACCCAAGACTGTGCGCAAACTTGGTCTTGTCAGGGATCTGAACCAATGGGAATGCGCCATTTATGGGTGGAGCAACGTGACGGGCACTGTGATCCTTGTGCAGAACATCACACTTTGAAAAAAAGACCCCTGAAGAAAATCAACGACATCACTCGCTGCTCACGGGAAGAGGCAGAGGGAGGCACAGAAGGTTATCTGCACCATGTCGGTCTTTATCAAATGTCTACTGGGAGCCGTCGATACGAAGCAGTTCGCAGTCTAAAAGCTGACTTGTTGGCGTGCTGGAACCAGAGCATCCATACCAGATCATAAGATCAGCATCAATATTACACCACAACTAGAGAAGATGCCCCTTCACAAGGCCCTTCAATGGCTTGTATCTCGTCATCCGTTGAAGAAAACCTTCAATAGGAGATGAGGATCTTCTCACGGGTCAATCCGTAAATCCACATTCCACAACATGCTGCACGCGGGGCTCCTTTCCAGGCTCTCCAGATCAGCACCAGTTCTCCGGACCTACGAACACCGGATGTCGCCCCTCTCTCGATGTCGTCCATGATGTCTTGGTTCTTATTGAGACCACGCAATTCACCAGCTTGAGTAACCTACAATTCTGCAAGTAGCCATTCTATT
Organism: Rhypophila decipiens; assembly: GCA_033297075.1. Taxonomy (NCBI): domain Eukaryota; kingdom Fungi; phylum Ascomycota; class Sordariomycetes; order Sordariales; family Naviculisporaceae; genus Rhypophila; species Rhypophila decipiens. Next base: position 100,525 of record MU858077.1, on the reverse strand, counting down.
CCTGCAACCACGCGAGACAATTTGTGTGTTTCCTCATTATCAGTCAGTTACATGAGCGAATATACGACACTCGGGACGCCATCCTTGGATCCCAGCAACGGAACCTGGCAGTCGTCCAGAGAGAAGCTCATCCGAATTATTGGAAATTTAATATACGACCAGTCCTGAAATGTCTCTCTTCCTCAACGGGCGGGCGACCTGAAGCTGGGACGTGGACATTGTTCAGCTGCATCCCGGCCACTAAAAAAACATGTAGACGATCCCATCAACGACGCAGTCTCACTCCAGCCAAAAAAGACAGCCGACATGTCTTTACTTGTAACTCAGCCAGGTGAAGAACATTAACGATTCAACACAACTTCACAACATCTCGAGTTCTGGACATGCCGAACTGAGGAAGTCTGGCCTGTCTGTGTGGTGTGGTTGCTTACCCCTGGTCAAAATCTCACAGACAGCGCGGGCGAACCAATGCCGGGACGGGCGCGGGTCTAGGGCTGCAGGGGTGCGTTACAGACCTAACGTCATGGTAGGGGGTAATTCCCGTAGCGTACCTCGATGATACCATAGCAAGTCGAATCGACCCAGGGGGAAATAAACTTGAAGAAAAATCGCCGTAAAATGAAGAAAAATCGCATCTTCTGTTTATTCATATCATAGCTTTGGTCTTTTGTTCTCATATCTAGTCTCCGTATGTTTGGGAACTCAAGCCTCAGGGAAGACATGACTTCCCCAGTCGGGTATGTACCATGGCCTTGCTTCCACCAGTACATAGGTACACTCCACTGGTCCAACCTCCTCAGTCAACATACAAATAACCCGTACGTGAGCAGAGAAATATCAATATCAATACTCTTCTCTTACGAATCAAGTGTTGCGCAGTCATCTCCGCATTTTCGTCCCAGCTGTCTCGAAAGGTCTCGGAAATATTGAACCATCAACGGGGTGTGAACGAACAAACTCGAATGTGTTCCTGCATTAGCCCCCCCCCCTCACATGCGTATCCCAAATCCTTTTCTTACTCATCCGAATCATACGTAATATTCATGTGTTTGCATGTTTATATACTCCCAAAAGCTGACATCAAGAATCAGGATTATGACTATACCAACGTCAAGGAACCAAACCCCTCTTTCACATGGGTCTTGGGTAGTGGATGGGCAGGTAGAGATCCTTAGGGGCTACATCTAGATGTGTTGGGGAGCATTTTCTCGCCGTCAAGTAAACACTGCCCCTTTATATTGTCGACCAAAATGCTCCCTTGGCTGCCAAGCTCATAGTACCGAACTACTTTGTTATATCTCAAGCATACAAAACCGCCGGACAGGTCGTATTTTCCCTTCTGGGGCTCTTCTTTTTTTGTCACCATCCGATCACTCAGCGGTATTCATAATACCAACACATTGAAGAGTTTGGATTGAGAGGACTGATAGAAAAAGAACCTAGTTGCCTGATGTGAACCTATTCTAAAAGCACGCTTGAACCTACACCCACGATAACAAGCAACGTCGAAACATGCTATGAAAGTCATTGACCCGCTGACGACCGTTTGACAGGCGCGACCTGAAGAAAAGATTTCGACGGATAAAAGAACAAGGCCATATACTCCAGTTGTAGAACCCATAAATCAATACAGACAGAGAATCGATACAAATGCGGGGACCGACAGCCCATCAGAAAGACCTCAGTCTGCATTTTCCGCCCCACGAGCGCCTTAAATAAACTCCTGAACAAACTCCAATGTGAGCAGCGATGAGAAAGAGACACTGACATATGCGTAGGTCGCCGACCCCCTACCCATAGACGTCTTCAAAGGCAAGCACACGAAGAAATGCGAACCTCAATCCTTCGCTTCGTCTTCTTCCTTCGGAACATCTGGCACTGGTTCCAGGTGTGGTGGGTTGGGTCTCGAACTCTCCGGTTCGGAAATCGATGTCGAGCGGTGCAGACGGGACGCATGTGATGGCTCGTGGGTGCTTCCGCTTCCCGACTCCGACATTTGACGCTCTGGGGACGAATTAGCATTCAGAATGGTCATCAGACTTGTATGTTTTTTGTCTCTTGCGGGCGCTTACCCAGCTCGCGAATGCGATGGCGCAACATTTGATTCTCCCTCGTCAGCATCTGGGTCTCGGCCTGGTAGATTGCACTCTCGTCGCGGCCGCCAAGCACAAACGGCTCCCCGCTCTCCGCACTGATGGAACTGGATCGCAGCCTGGGCGAGGCACCTCGGCTCGGAGTCCTAGACCGACGCTGGAGGTCTACCCGAGCCATATCGAACGAGCTCCGGGGATGTGGGAAACCAGGGGACCTCGGAACTGACCCCGAGCCTGTGGTTGGATGGGCCGAGTGTGGGCCAGAGCCTGGAATAGCCACGGGGAGCGGCGTGGAGCGATCGGACGCCGCCTCGTCACTGATGGCTGACGACTGTTGGCGCTGCAGCTGTTGTTGAAGACGACGAATCTCGGCCAGAAGCCTGTTGACTTGGAACTCTTGTTCATTCTCCAACTCCTGGTGGATTTCTCCCAGACTAGGAGTGCGGAAATGCTGTGGCTCTCCCGAGTACAGGGGCTGAGGAGATGCAGAGACGCGATGTGGGCTCGCTGTCGCCGAAAGACCGCTGAGGGGGATGTGAGGCTCGCCTATCATCTCGCCAGGCGCTGGGATATTTGGGTCTGCCATCTGGAGGTTCATGAGCACCTGGGAGCGACGGCGTCCTGCAGAAGGGGAGGGCTGTTGTTGTCGAGGTTGTGGGATATTGGAGGAGCCTAGAGTAAGAAAGGATATCAGTCAGCACGACATAATCCACACCGACGATCTTCTCAGTAGTAGCGTACGAGGTATTGAGTCGCCTCTTTGCAGACCAGCATTAAGGGTCGCAGCAGCTTGGAGCGAGACAGATGCGGACCTCGACCTCGATCTGGGGGAAGGCGAAGGGGAGCCCTCCCGGAGATGGCCTGTTGACTGTTCACCAGCGGTTGATGCCATTGTTCGTGATGTTGTTGCTTGTGTTCCTGGCGATGAAGAAAGGGAGTTCAGGTCGGGAGCCATGCTTAAGACCCCGTCTGGGGAAATACGTAGTTCAAAAGAAGGGGCGGACGAGGCATGTGGCGGGCAGTCGGCAGGCAGTCTAGCGCAGGTGCATCCCTCCAAGGGCCTGGCAGGGACCGTATGGGGAATGTTTAAAACTACCCGAGCTTTGTCGAACAGTCCACAATGGCGATGAAGTGGGCAGTTGCAGGTACGTCACAAGCGTGACAAGCCGTCTGGACTCTGGGCTATCGAAGGGACCCGCTGATGAGGGAAGGTGGTGTGAAGAGCGCGAGGAATCAACAACGACGTCGAAAGAAAGATTTCTCGGCCGGATCGGCTGTTAAGATATGACCTATATTGGCATGCGGCATGATTTCTTTATTGTCCAAGTCGTCCCTTTGCGCATCATGAAGTTCAACCACAACGCATGTCGCTGGAGCAAGGAGGCCGGGGAGGTTGAAATGGTGGAGGGATGGTGGGGTGGCCGTTTCGCTTGGGCGGGCAGTGGTGCACTAATTGTTCAGGCGGCTGAATGTGAGGTCAGCGCGTGATGCACAGTTGCACACCCAACACCAGGTTGCCATTGCACCGGGACCCTGGAAGTTTGTTGGCCTCGTGATTTGTCTGAATCATGTACGTGTAGTGTAGGTCTTTCACTTCGAGCTCATGCCGGAATGAATTTCCATGGCCAACCCGTCATGGAATCCGATGCTCATGTATTGGTCGAGGAATATCAGAAAGATGAACTAGACTCACACGGATGCAGAGTTTGACCATCCCGTCATCCTTGCTATCCCGGGGCCCATCAATTGTCGCAGACTTGTCAAATGTTCCACGACGCCCTCACCAGCGCTTGTTTATTATGCGGCCGATCTATGGGCCCGGAATAAAGCCAAGCTGATACAACTGCCTCACCACGCTTTGTGAGCACGCTGTAGAACAAAATGGGACACGGCAACTCCTAGGCGCATTTTTCTAGCATGGCATTGGGACCACCAATAGGCAATCGGGAATAATACTGCGAGATAAAACTCGTTATTGGTAGATCATCACACTCTAAGCTTTGTTCGAGATAAGGTATCTATGGACAACCCAAGAGCTTCAGCTGCAGATCAGTGCTAGTGACGGAATTTCCAAGTTTCTGGCCGACCCGATATCTCGATTTCCAACTCTCTGCAACACGGGGGATGGGATGTGACCGGCCGTACATATAAGTGTAAATAGTACGTAAACTGTATCCATATCCACACCGTAATCCCGTCGCGACCCCCGAGCCGACCCATAACCTTTCAAAATCTGGAAAGATGAAGGCGCCTGCCCGTGCCTCCGTTTATCATGCACTCTGTGCACCCTCACCGACTGTCAGGTCTCACAGACCGTCGGCGGCGACAGCGGTGTTCCTGACGGTCCATAGCAAATTCCCTCAAAATGGCAACCCACGCCGCTTATTCTCTCACACCCCCCGGGCACAAGCCGACTTCACCCACGCGGTCATCGGCGCCGGGGTAGTCGGCCTAGCCGTAGCCCAAGAACTGGCCCGACGGTCTGGGTCCCCGGGCTCAACCGTCCTCCTCGAGCGGCACAACGCCATCGGGACCGAGACGTCGTCCCGGAACAGCGAGGTAATCCACGCAGGCATCTACTACGGCGCCTCGTCTCTCAAGACCTCGCTTTGCCTCCACGGCAAACATCTCCTCTACAGCCTCTGCTCGAGCCGGGGAATACCTCATCGGCGGACAGGCAAATGGATCGTGGCCCAAAACGATATCCAACTCGCCGCCCTCGAGCAGATCCACTCGTTCTGCACCAGCGAGATCAACGTCCCCGTGAACTGGGTCTCCCTTGACGAAGCCTCTCGTCGAGAACCCGCTGTCCATGCAGAAAAGGCCATCTTGGAAAGTCCCACCACGGGGATAATTGATTCACATGCCTACATGCTCTCCCTCCTTGGACTGTTCGAAGAAGCAGGCGGGACGTTAGCCCTCAATAGCGCCGTACAATCAGTCACGCCCCTGAGTGGCTCTTCTCCAGTCCCCGGCAGCGCAGGCTGGGAACTCGTCGTCCGTGACCCCTCAACGGGCGAAGAATCAACCATCACCGCCGAAACAATAATCAACAGCGCCGGTCTAGGCGCAGTAGACATCCACAACATGATCGTTCCCAAAGATCAACACAAAAAGATGTACTACGCCAAGGGCAACTACTTCTCCTACCCAGCCTCACAGCCCAAAGTCAACACCCTGATCTACCCAGCCCCAGAACCAGGCCACGGCGGGCTAGGCACGCACCTGACGCTCGACCTAGCAGGGAGAATCAAGTTCGGCCCCGACGTCGAGTGGGTAGACTCCCCAGACGATCTGGCCGTTAACACGACTAGACTACCACAGACCATCGCCGAGGTGAAGAAATACCTACCGACCCTGGACGAGACACAATTACAGCCCGACTACGCGGGCATCAGGCCGAAACTGGCCAAGGCAGGCGCGGTAGCTCACGGCAAAGGCTTCGTCGACTTTGTCATTCGCAAGGAAGACGGCTATGAGGGGTGGATCAATCTGCTCAATATTGAGAGCCCGGGCCTGACCAGTTCCCTGGCTATATCAGAGAAGGTCCGGCAACTTTTATATACATAACATATTCATACCAATAATGCCAGTAACGCAACGAACAACAAGAAGCAAAGTGACCAAGTTCATCTGAAATTCCCCCTGTTCATAATGCCAGAGGAGTCTTGTCCCTGATACTCGTACCACCAGAAATCATTTCCGTCCCAATGACATTCGTCAACTCAGCGGAGAGCCTCGAAGAACGTCTGCTATACCGTTTCCATTAAAAGACTTTGCCCGTGTCCTATAGGCCTCTCCACGTATCCTATATCTCATCCTGCTCAATGTCGGATGACAGCAGCTTGTTAAAGAAATTCCGCCTAACCCAAATAAAACCTTCACGAAGAAGCAAGCATATCAAAACAACCAGCATACACCGTCAAGAAAAAGAACGCCAACCCAACCTTGTTGTTTAGGCCCAGTCGTTAGCACCGTGATGATCGTTTTGTGAAAGTGCAACCCCGCAAAAAACATTAAACAGCGCATAAAATGAACTCTTCGTCGGGCTATGATTCCTGCGGAAATAATCCATTCTGTATGGAACGAACTCATCGCAGAGTCATACTGGGAAACAGTCTTCGTCCGCAAAGATTCACATGGAATTCATAGATCCCGTTTTCGCTCCCAACATATCTATAGAAAGCGAGAATTAGCCAAGGCATCAGAGACATGGAAGGAAGGGCTCCCAATATAATGTTACTTACAGGATCTGGCCATCGTCACTCCATGACAGACCTGAGGTATCGTAGGGGTCAGCGGCAATGCTCCGTGCCCCAAAGCCACCGATATACGTGCGCCGGACAGGGTTTTCATTGTCCCAGTCCCGCATGTCCCGCATGAGATATGCGGCTCTGAGGATTCGCCAGCGGCGGATGTCAGCATCTCCGTCCCGTGTATTTGCAAAGAATGAGCGACGAGAAACAGGTGGGTCGTTTTCGTACAGGGCTTCAATGTTCTCTGTGCCACTTGAGACACCAGGCGGCGAGTTTGATGCGATCAGGCGGGACACCAGCGCGCGACGCTCGCTCTCTTGTGAATTGGCCGTTGACGTGGATGTTGACGGCGTTGCTCGAGCAGACCCAGTGGTCGACGAATTGAACGTCCCGCGCCGCCTGTCACGGTCTGTGGCCGTGTTATCTGCCTCTCGCACACTGGCCCGCAATCGCTCCTGACCATCGCGAATTCGCTCTCGGTGGTCTCGAATGTTGCCTAGGATATCGTTAACTGTCCGAGCTACACTAGCACTGCGCTCGCTGGGCCGGCTGTTTTCAGAAGGCCGCGTACTTCGTTCGGGCCAAGCGAGTCTTGGACCAGGAGCTCCCGCCGCCTGGCCTGCTGCCCGTTGCTCTCGCCGTCTCCGTTGCTCTTGGAACGCTTCCAGCACAGCAGTATCATCGGCTCTGCTTTCCACGGATAGATCAAGCGAGTTGGCAAGGCTCGACATGACCGCCTCGCGCCTCGACGAGAGGGGAGTGTCTAGCAGACGAGGGTCGATGATTCCTCTTTCCAGAGGGGCATCCACAATGTTTATATGCTCATAGTCATCCAACTTGTCGAGGCGGATAATTTGGCGCGAAACAAACCCGCTCCGAAGGTCAGCCACGCCTACCCGGCCACGGTCTTCTGTCCATGCCAGCAAATCAATGGGACCGGGGGCGAATGCCATATCGCGCACAGCACCCAACTCCGCATAAGGTCGGGATGATTTGAACGATGTGATTAGCGGATCCACATCGGTAGCGGTGAAGGCCGCAACGTTGAAAACGGAGATGCTCCCGTACTGGGTCCCAACAGCAAGGAATCTCCCTGTACTTGAAAAGCACGCTGCAAAGCTACCCCTGCTGTTTGTCAGTTATACCCGTGGAGGGAAATGGAGTAGTTTGGGTCATATGAACCTGCTATCCGATCGATCCTCTTTCCGTTGACCTTTTAGGTGGATCTTCTCACACGGCTTCCACTCGTAAATCGGTCGGTCTGCAGTCCGGAATGCATTCGGACGGTGGGAGGGCTTCTCCACCCGCTCGTGAATGTACAAGTACGGGTCGTCACTGACGGCGATGAGAAGACGACCATCCGGTGATATGACCGCGCGGTTGACGCAGTCTGGATATGTCAGTTCGCCTAGAACGACTTGATCTTCCCAGAGGCCGACAACAGAGACGGTCTTGTCATTGTTGGCCAGAACCGCGACTGGCTGACTGTATGCGCCCTCGAATGCTGCAACCAGACTCGGGGGGAACCACATTGTGATGCAGTTCACTCGATCCTTGCCAACCTTTTTGCTTTGTGCCAGAATATTCTTTTCGGGCCGTAAGCGCGCAAGGGAGGCCAGTATTGACTCCTCCGGACCTAGGTCAAGGGGAAGTCGATCATCAGGGTCCATGCTGCCGGCCGTGTTCTGTTCGGCGCCTGCAGTTTCCTCGCCAACATGGATCGCGGCAAACTCGCCAGTCTCCCCTCCGCAGCAGACCCAACCATTACGGGCCACCAGACATCTCGGTTGGAACGACAATCGCTTAACAGTCTCCGCCTCGTGAGTTGTCCGGTTCAGTCGCTGAATGTTGAGGCTACCTTTGCCGGTGGCAAAATAGACATAGTTGTCCTTCTCTGCCCCGATGAGAGATCGCAACTGCCAGTGTCTAAAGATTGTTAGCCTAGTCCGGTCGGCGACACCATACTGCTTCTTCGAGGGAAGGAAAGGAGCAGGCAAGACGGACACTGCATTGACGGTCGTTCGGAAGTGTCGCCGTGGGTTTGACAAGATAAGATCCTGGTTTGGATAGTAACTGGAGGGCACATTAGAAATAGAATTTCCACAATCCCAAGAGCACGGCAGGAGGTTAGAACTGTCTCTCGTTGGGTTACTTGACTTCGGGCAAGACTCACATGTCGTCTTTCACGGCCATTGTGCCGGAATGGCTTGGCAGAATGGCTCAACGTGTGCGACCATAGGAATTAGCCGTACAACGCGACCAGGATATGGACGCTCAAGGTAGACGAGCGAAGCAATAACAGGAGAGAAGATTGCGCGCCTGGAGTGTTGATTGTAAGACCAAACTTAGGATGAGTAGCAGCTCGCGGATGCGGGACAACACTTCTCATTCAAAGAAAGCAAAGCAAAGCAAGTCGCACGTCATAGGACTTGGAGAGCCTAACCCTAACCCCGGGGCCTCTGGCGGGTAACTGGCCCGTGCCCGCGGGATCCACCCCTTGCTCTCTAGTGGCCAGGAGCAAATTTCGAACGCCTTCGATGACAAGGTTATGAATTTTTTTTCTTCCCCCAGTACGGATACAAAAGACCTTAACCTCTCCTTCTCCTTCCCATCATCCATCATTCTCCATCTCCATTTACAACCCAAACCACCATCCCGTCTGCTTTCCGTTGATTTCTCTTGACCCTTTCTCGCAACAAAGGGTTTAATTCTTTTAATAACACATTCTTCTCCACAATGTTTGCCTCACGGTTGTCCAGAGCTGTAAGTTCTCTAGCTCCCACGAGATGTCGCGCTCGAGACGCGAAGCTCTCCCCAAGCTGACTGTCATCGGGAAATGTATCAACCGCTAACCGAGCATCAACCTACAGCTTCCCAGAGCTACATCAGCAGCCCGCAATGCCGGCGTCCTGCGCAAGCCCATGGTGCCCGCGTTCGCGCGGTTCGAGTCAACGGGAGCAGACGAGAAGGTCAAGGGTTCCGTGATCGGTATCGATCTTGGTACCACCAACTCTGCCGTCGCCATCATGGAGGGCAAGGTTCCCAAGATTATCGAGAACTCAGAAGGTGCCCGCACCACGCCATCCGTGGTCGCCTTCGCCGAGGATGGCGAGAGACTTGTTGGTGTTGCTGCCAAGCGCCAGGCCGTCGTAAACCCAGAGAACACCCTTTTTGCCACCAAGCGGTTAATCGGCCGCAAGTTCACCGATGTCGAGGTGCAGAGAGATATCAAGGAGGTCCCATACAAGATTGTCCAACACACGAATGGTGACGCGTGGGTTGAGGCCCGCGGCCAGAAGTACTCCCCGTCCCAGATTGGTGGCTTCGTCCTGAACAAGATGAAGGAAACCGCCGAGGCGTACCTCAGCAAGCCTGTCAAGAACGCCGTCGTCACTGTTCCCGCCTACTTCAACGACAGCCAGCGCCAGGCTACCAAGGATGCCGGTCAGATCGCTGGTCTGAACGTCCTCCGTGTCGTCAACGAGCCCACAGCCGCCGCCCTTGCCTATGGCCTTGAGAAGGAGGCCGACCGGGTGGTCGCTGTCTACGACCTCGGTGGTGGTACCTTCGATATCTCCGTTCTTGAGATCCAGAACGGTGTGTTCGAGGTCAAGTCTACCAATGGTGATACCCACTTGGGTGGTGAGGATTTCGATATCTTCCTCGTCCGTCACCTTGTCCAGCAGTTCAAGAAGGAGTCCGGTATCGATCTCTCGGGTGATCGCATGGCCATCCAGCGTATCCGTGAGGCTGCCGAGAAGGCCAAGATTGAGCTTTCCTCCTCCCTCCAGACCGATATCAACCTGCCGTTCATCACTGCCGACTCTTCCGGACCTAAGCACATCAACCAGAAGATGACGCGTGCCCAGCTCGAGGCCATGATGGATCCTCTTATCAAGAAGACCGTCGAGCCCGTCCGCAAGGCGCTGAAGGACGCCGGCCTCCAGGCCAAGGATATCCAGGAGGTTATCCTCGTTGGTGGCATGACCCGTATGCCCAAGGTTGCCGAGTCTGTCAAGAGCATCTTTGGTCGCGATCCCGCCAAGTCCGTCAACCCCGATGAGGCCGTTGCCATTGGTGCCGCCGTCCAGGGTGCTGTCCTCTCTGGTGAGGTCAAGGATCTTCTGTTGCTTGACGTTACCCCTCTTTCCCTCGGTATCGAGACTCTCGGTGGTGTCTTCACCCGTCTGATCACCCGCAACACCACCATCCCCACCAAGAAGTCGCAGGTCTTCTCCACCGCGGCTGATTTCCAGACTGCCGTCGAGATCAAGGTTTACCAGGGTGAGCGTGAGCTTGTCAGGGATAACAAGCTTCTCGGAAACTTCCAGCTTGTCGGAATCCCCCCTGCCCACCGTGGTGTCCCTCAAATCGAGGTCACCTTCGACATCGATGCCGACTCTATTGTCCATGTCCACGCCAAGGACAAGTCCACCAACAAGGACCAGTCCATCACCATCGCCTCGGGCTCTGGTCTCTCTGAGTCTGAGATTGAGCAGATGGTTTCCGAGAGTGAAAAGTACGCCGAGGCAGACAAGGAAAGGAAAGCTGCCATTGAGGCCGCCAACCGTGCCGACAGCGTTCTCAACGACACTGAGAAGGCCTTGAACGAGTACTCTGACAAGCTCGACAAGACGGAGGCTGACCAGATCCGCGAGAAGATCTCGTCTCTCCGCGAGTTCGTTTCCAAGAGCCAGTCTGGCGAGGGCACTGCCACCGCTGCCGACATCAAGGAGAAGACTGATGAGCTCCAGATGGCCAGCTTGAACCTCTTCGACAAGATGCATAAGGCTCGTGCTGAGTCCGGCGAGTCCTCCGGCAGCCAGGATGGTGCTGCTGAGGGAGACAAGAAGGATGACTCCAAGCCATAAGCGCACGATATGATTCACAAAACTATACCCCACAAGATTCTTCATTCAATGTCTAACTAGTTTCCGGAGACGTATCTCTCCGCTGTATTTTTTATGTACTCATATGTTTTCTAGGGCTTTTTATTTATCACATGTTTAATACCGCAGAAGTCGGCAGGCGTTTTTGAGACCCAAAACTACTGCTTTCGATGGGGAAGAAGGAAGATCATTTTTTCACGATTTTTCCAAATGATATAAGGTGGCGCAGGCATGGGAACGGGGTTTCTGGACAGGCTGCATGTATATATTTGTGTACACGACCGCGAGACTTTTACAATAGAAAGTCCAAAATTCGCCCCTCAATGCGTTGAAGCCTTATGAGTTCAGTTTGTTCCATTTCAGTGTAGGGAATTGGGATTGACCAGGCCCATGATAGCCCGTCGTCCGATATATCTTGTGATGCAGTATCTAGTGTCCCAGTCTGATGGTACGATGAGGAAATGTGCGTCATGTTGAATTTTGATGCGTTAATTATATGAAATGTAGTATTTTCGTCCCCAAATCAACAACAGAACATTGGCTCCTTTCCTGTTCGCCCTCCCTGTGCCATTACGCATTGCTTTGATGATGGCGAGGCTTGGGACCCAGATGGTGATGAATACCGACTCCAGGCCGCAACCACTCTGGACCAACAACATGGACATCCCTTTTGGTACCATATCATTTACCGACCAAATCCAAACCATCCCCTTTTTTGCGGTTTGGCCTCCTCTTCAGACGCAGATGTCGTCTTATCCTGGCTCTTACCGGCAGACCCAGCAGCAGCCCCAGCAGCAGCTTTCTCGTTCCTATCCGGGTAGCTGATATAGTTCCAGGCGACATCCAAAAAGATGGGCTTAACGGGGATCGCTTCCATCTGAGGCGGGTAGCGCACGATATTCTCAAGGTCAACGCCCTCGTCGGGGTAGGTTGACAAGCTATTGACCAAAGCAGGCTTGCTGGTCTTGTTGTTGTCTGTTGTGGCGGAAGAAGCCTTGGCGGAGTTTAGGATACCGACGAGAGCTCTGGATCGCTGCAGCTCGCTGCAGAGCATGTCGTGGAGCTGGCGGGCGTCTGTCTTGTCGACGAGGAGATTACGCGGAGATGAGCCGGCTCTTTGCTCGGAGGAAAGGACAGGGAGGGCATTGCTGCATTCATTGAGGGCGTGCTGGATTAGTGCTAGTGCGTTGGCGTCGTTGCCTGCGATTAGGTGAGATCTTGAGATTGCCAGGGCCCTAATTATTTGATTTTGGGTTGGTTAGCCTTCACTGGTTTGTAGTCGTAGTGGGAGAAAGGAGATACTAACTTGAGCGCGTTAAAGTATTGTGATGTCGCTGCCAGGCGACCGGTGAGCTCCTCGTCGTTGGCAACACCGGGGAGTTCCTGGATGGTCTCGATACTTTGAAGTATACCATCGTACAAGACTGCTTTCTCTTTCAATCTGGCAATTTGTTTACGGGGTGGCAGGTCCTCTCTACGCGCTGTCTCTGAGCCTTCCTTGGCCTGTTTTCGGCCTGAAGGCTGACCGTGGTCGGGGAGGGCGCCATCAACCTCGCCAACAAGCACCCTGTTCCTGCCAATACGCCAACTAACGAGCTCAAAGTTTACAGCTGTGCGGGTGATTTGCAGTCTCTGCATGCGAGCGTCGCTCTGCGTCGCGCCTTCGCTCTTCAGTTCGTCAATGGCCTGTTTTGTCGCATCGACAGCATCCTGGCTCGCAGTCAGGATGTCATCATAGGCTGCGGCCATCTTCTTTGGCTGAAGCGGCACAGGAGAGGCCAATTTCACTGCCAGTTTGGATTTCGCCGTTTCGACGGATGCCCAAGCACTTGCGATAGCAGCGTCCTCGATTTTGACCTCGCGTCCTCGCCATGTCAGGGTAGTAGGGGTGCCATCGGAGCCCTTCTTGCCAGATTCTTCTTCAGATTCCAACACGCTTCCATTCACCGCTTTTATAAGGTCAACAATGCTGGAGTCGGCCGCTGAGAAAGCACGGCGTGAAATAGCATCGATTGGCTGAGTCCTGGGGATCTTTGCTTGGTAGGCGGCGAAACGAATTGAAGGCTCGATGGTCTCCGAGAGGAGATCCTTAAATGTATCCAGCGAGGAATGGCTTGAAAGAGCGAGATAAGCGAGGCGAGCGACAGAGTAGCTCTTCAGGCAAGCCTCCCAGTTCTGTCTCTCGAACTCTGCAGCTCCTCTCAGAAGCGCAGCATAAGCGTGGGCCTCAAGCTTGTCCACGGGGCTTGCGCTCGCGGCTCCGCCCTGGGAGACAGTCCCAGCTAGGGCTTCGGCTATTCTCGCCGCCTTTTCAAGCTTCGCAATGATCCGCGATTTCGTCTTGGCCGACATGCCACGGGTGTCTTCGGAGTGAGAGGCCTTCATGGCAAGGGCATGTGCGTAGGCTCGTTCGGCGGTGAGAAGCTGGAGATGGAGAAAGCTACGTGGCCAAACAGGATTAGTTATGCTGAAGACCAAAGATCAGACCCTTTAGACAAACCCATGATTTTCCGCAATCTGCTCCGAGCTGAATTTCACGTTGGGATTGTATTTGCCCCGGTTCTGGGTCGCAATGTGTAGCTTCTTCCGACAGGTGAGGAGTTTCCCGGTGAGTTGCGATCGGTAGGTCGAGTAGTCTCCGTAGAACAGAGCCTTCTCCCTCGAAGCAACGACAAACTTGGTGATGTCCATGTTGGCCTCTGAGCAATTGGAAGATACTAAGCTTTGGTTGGTTCTTTGTCGAGTCGGCGTATGATGTCCAGCGCAGGCCTGGACTGGTGAGCTTGTGGAGCTGAGGAGGCCTAATCTCTGGACTGGCTTGAATTGGTGCGACAACTGGTGGAATCTTGGCGTATGACTTCTACCGGTATGTGATTCGAGATGTGCACATAAAGTAGAATTCCCCCGGAGATATGCTGGACTAACTATCGCACTCGAACCAAAAGCTGGGTTGACTCTGTATATAGAACCTTACCATCATTTCGGTGTCGATGTCCAGATGCCCCGCGCACAAATCTTGAGGAGTTGCATTGACTCCCTGTCGTTCCCCACACGAGGTGGCGTATCCGTACCCGCTCGGTGTATTCGGTACACGGGTTTTCCGCAAGATATTTTCGATCCAATGACTCCCAGTAGCTGAGGTGGTCAGGGTTCCCATTGTCAATAAACCGTAGAATCAGCTGTAATTACATCGTGAACTGTGTGGAATATTCAAAACTTTTGCGTAGCAACCAAGAATAACTGGCACCGTGATGTGACACGTACAGGGAGCTGTCAGTGTTTCCAGGGTATGGGGTACGGAGATAGTGTAAACTGGTATCGTAAGCCCTGAGGTCGGGCCAATCAGGTCTCATACCCACTTTAGCTAGCTGAGAAGCTGGAGACAGTATGTTACCAGTGGCGCCACATACCTAAGTCGCCAAGCGGTTCAGCTCCCGGAGCTTGGGATCCACCCTGGAGGTTCTATGTTTCGCGGTCAAATTTTTTGGATGCGCGATCCATCATCCGCCTCAGGATCAACTCCTTTGGGGAAGTAAACTGGTTGGTCCGCTATATCCCATTCCTTCATGATGCTAAGTATTGCATTGGAATTGGACGGACATATTACTGGTTTGGCATTTCCTGAGAATTTGCGGAAAAAAGCCTCCGACACGCCCAGCTATAGCTACCAGTTTACCAGCAAGACAACAGCTACCAAGGCACCGGCGACTCCCCAAGACCATGCCCCGAATCCCGAATTTCGGCTCATAACGTTTCCCTTCTCCTCCATCCATCCTTCGTCCTCGAAATCTCAACCGCCGAACCTCACTCTTGGCTGCTGAGCCGGGCAGTGTAGTTACCGCGATGCTAGAGCGGACCGCCGCGAGCATCGAACCTTGCGGGTTTCGGAGAGTCCTTCCATGCTCGTCCTCCAAATACTCACTCAGTGGCCAGCGCCGCCTTCACACGAGCTTTTGGCAAAATGCTGCCCCCGATATCGAACTTCTCGATGCGTGTAGCGCGCTGATGCGCATGTCGACGCCGGCTAGCCTCGGTGCTGTCATGCCGACGAAATCAGAAAACAAGTTTGAATCGAGTTTGGCGTCGACATTTGTGCTGGACTTCCTGTACCCGAACTGGGCAGCTCCTTCTTTGCGACGATTCCGCGCTACTCTGACCACCCTCCAGCCTTTCAGTGGAGAACAGAAAGCCCACGCTTTGACGGCACGTTTATACGCCTCGTCCTCTGGTCACAAATCAGCCGATAGCGCGCCGAGTAAAACGCCAGATTCCCCATCGCCCCAGACGGAGGTTCTAGCACCTCAAACCGACATCTCGGACGCATCAGAAGCTGTGGGCAACCGTGGCGAAGATGCAACCCAGACCGAAAATGTTTCGATCCGAAGTGACAAGGAGCACGGCCGAGCACCCATACCAGGCGCAGCCATGTCGCAGACTGGGTTTTTAGACGAGTTGGAGCAGCTGGACCGGTCTAGTAAACTTGATCACAGGGTCTTGTCTGGTCCAGATGGTTTGCGGCAGCTTCTGACTAGTCAAGATGATGATATCAGACCGTATGAAAGCATCTGGACGCTCTACAGTGGTCTAGATGACGCCCAGAAACAAGAATTCAGGACTGGCGTTACCCTTTATCTGTCCCGGTCAACTCGGCCAGTAGAGGCCTGGAGGGTGTGCGAGCTCTTCTCCTTGTACAGTATTGAAGAGTGGACCGATGATCTTGTCGAGGCCGCGGTCAGGGCACGTCTCATGTTCCAGGATCTCACGACGGCGCAAGCCATTTTTACCACGGCTCTAGAGAAGAGGGAACTTGGGAAAGCCCTTGATCCGTTTGTCGTCTATTGTTTTCGAACGGAAAACTGGCAGCTCTTTTTCGATGCATGGGCGTTGTTTGAACAACATTTGCCCCGGGGTCGGCCAAAAACACAGACGCCCAAAAAATCGCGTGACGCTTTAGAAACACCCAAGGCCCCAGAACCTGGCGACAGTACTCTCAACACTGCCACAGCCGAGGCGGTTTCTCCCTGCTCCCGTCCTTTCATATTCCGTGCGCTGGCTGCGTTTCCAGATTTCGAGGCCAAGCTCAAAAAACTGTGGGATTACGCTGTGCAAGGAGAACGTCAAGCGGAGCAGCAAGATAAGGAAGTGCAGCTGAGGCATACGGTGCGCTCTTTTTTGAAACTCGTGGCCGCACGCTCTTTGCCGTTCTTCTCTCCCAAAGATGCCACAGTGATGGTGCAGTTTACCAAGGATAAAAGGGCATATGAGGCTTTCATACATCTGTGTGTCGAGCGCGGGTGGGCGAAACTCGCCATGGAAGCCTACAAGAACTACCGTGAGCTTTCCGGGCAGTGGATCAGAGGGAGTGTCCTGCAGGTCATGGTTCACGTGTTTTATCAGCAGAAGGACACTGTTGGGATGCAGCAGCTGTTGGAGGACTGGACAAGCGGCACATGGAGCATCGGACTGAAGGCATATCAGAAATTTATCGCCTTTTATGCTCGGCTAGGCGATGTCGCGACAGTGCAGCGGCTGGTGAAGGACTATCTCAAGCAGCACAAATTTGCAAAAATGGACCCCTCGGTTCTCTCGGCACTCATCCAGGTCCATTCTGCGGCTGGCGACTGTGACGCAGCGCGGCGGGTGCTCGAGGAGTATGTGGCCACCTCTGCGGTTCCGCCCAACACGGTGCACTGGAATAATCTCATACAGGCCTACGTCAAAGCTCGAGACTTTGAAGGAGCGATGAGCGCTTTCATGCGCCTCTGCGAGGAGAATCAACCCAATCAGCATAGCTTCGGCATCGTGATGGGCATGGCCGGGTCTCGTGGTGACCTCCGCCTCACCCTTGACCTCCTCAGGCTTTCAGGAGAGCTCGGGGTCAGGCCAAACACTGCCATGCTGGATACGTTGGTGGAGGCATATTGCCAAAACGATCGATTCGAGGAGGCGGCGCTGCTCTGTTCCAGGACAGCCAAAGACGCTGACGTCGAAGGCAGTCGCACCGGTTTGTGGAACACTCTCCTCCATCACCATGCTAAACGACGGGACCTGAGCAGTGTCAACCGCATTTTGGAGTACATGACTAAACACGGCGTGCCGTACGACGAGCATACCTACGGTAGTCTTCTCCAGGCTCTTGTGAACTGCAAGCAGGTGCATCATGCTGTTCACTTCCTCAGAGTCGCGCTCAGGGACGGCATCTTCCAACCTACAGACAGTCATTACGTGCTGATTATGAGCGGCTTCCTCCGAACGGGCGAGGGCTACCTGGCTCTCAAAACCAATGAGCTGATCAAGAACAAATTTCCGGACACGACCAACAGGATGACAGCAATCATTCGTGCCCTCGGAAACGCCAAGATTACCCTGCACTCGGCGCCCCTGAGACTGGGAAACGATAGGCTTCAGTATGTGAACAGAGCTCTGTGGCTGTTCCGGAATTCTTTTGGGAAGGAAAGCTCCCAGCCCAAAGGAAATCATCGGGCCGCCGCAGAGCAATATTCTCAAGTCATCTTGATGCTCATACAAATGCGGGACTTTGCTTCGGTCCAAGATATTTTGAGTCTCTACAGTCTTCAGTTTCCCGCCCGAGCCAGCGAGGAAACCATGCCCATCAAGTTGATGCTCGACATGATGCTGGCCGACTTCCACGAGAAGAAGTTTGGCCGTGTCAAGGAGGTCTTCAACATTATCCTGACCAGAATGGAAAGGGCGGGGAAGCAGTCGTCGGTATTAAGTTCGGCTGCCGAGGACCAAGATTCGTCAGCTCGGCCGCCCGCTGGACAACTTGCCCCGGCCTTCCGGTATGAGCTGTGTGACGCTTTGAAGACGATGCAACGATTGTTCCAGGAAACAGATGACGCCCAGGGGTTGATTGATATGGTAGAGGATGTTCAGAGAAGAGGGTTCAAGCTCGACAGCAAGAACTGGAACATTTACGTTCAGGCACTTGCGCGGATGAACAGGTGGCAAGAAGCTTTTATGGCGTGCGAGAAAGAACTTATGCCGGCATGGTTCGGCTGGCCGCATATTCGCGCGAGGACGCCCGACACCAAGACACAACTCCCCCTCGAGCTGCGCAGATTGACCAGCTACTCGAGGGTAGCGCGGCCCATCACTTACACGATGCTTACCTTGATCCGAGTGTGGATGGATCTGGACAAACTCACCCTCTGGTCTTCAGAGGCGGAAAAAATGATGCAGAAGATCAAAGACACCTGTCCTCGTACAGTGCGAGCAGTCACCGAGACTGGTGGAGGCTATAACAACTGGCTCGAAAAGGCAACGGAAAGCATCCTCGTCTCGCAAACGCCCGAGGAGCGCGAGCGTGCGATGACGAATAAGTTGCGAAGGTTGTCACGGTCAGAATACCCTCATCATAGGGCTGCAAGCCCGCACATGGAGAGTTTAAGACGCTTGGCGCGAGCAGAGCTGGAGCAAGATGAATACGACATGATTGGGGATGCTTTCGCCCAGGACGAGAAAGACAGCACTCCTCAGATGTACTATACCAAAAAGTCGATTGATGATGTCAAAACGCCGTATCCGTGGAGAAATACCTGGACTAGAGGCGAGGGACTGCAAATGAGGCAGAGCGATAAGCCGCTGGCGCCAGAGAGTTTCAAGGAGGTGAAGAAGCAGTATTTCCGGCGGCTGAGGATAGAGAAGGCGGAGAAATCCATTCAGAAAGAGGCTCCGTTTGCCGAGCCAAGTCCGCCTCACTCATCACCCGAGGTATCCAGCACGGTGGTGAAGAAAGCGGCGGCGGCGGGTCCGAAACAGATTTGGCCCCGACGAGTAAGAACCACATTGAAGAGGGACAAGGCACTGCGCAAGAAATTGAAGCAAATCAAACGCAGCATTTACGGGGAAAAGTTTCGCCGTGGGCCGAAAAAGCAGCCTGAACCCCCCGCCGACAGTAAACCTCCCATTGTCACAAGACCGACGACTGCGTCCCACAGCATGGCTCGACCGAGCGAGGATGGCAGTGCGACTACTGCTGAGGCGACACCTTCTGAGTTCAAGACGATCCTTTCTCGACACTTGGAACCAGCGACGGTGCGCATGTCAGGACCTAGTCGTCGGGAACGGGCCAGAGCTAAACTTCAAGCTAAAGAGTCCGAGGCTGAAGAAAGCGATTACGATGCTGGAGATTCCAATGATGTATTTACCGAGCTCACGAAACAGGTGGCCCAATCCAGCGATAAGAAACCAGCCAAGTCTCACAAGGACGGCCCAGAAGACTTTCAGTAGTAAAACTGAGAGAAGAAGAAGAAGAAGAAGCGGAAGTATGGTTTGCAATATATGTGTATTTTTCTTTTCTTCCTCCTGTACAATTATTACACCCGTGTCTTGTAGTTTTGGATAGCATTATCTGCGGTGGTGGTCTTGATCTTTATAATCCAGGGCATCATTCTCTGTATTTTTTTTCATCTTTATAACATATTGCCTTCGTTCTGGCTCATCCATACATTACAACCGATCTGCCGCAGGTAGACAAATCCGCTCTGTACTATTAGGGGGAGTCACTGGTCTGCCGTGTGTGTATTCTTGGGTTTGGGTACATAGATAATTTAAACGGCACACTACGTACTACCTTGTTCTCTACTTCCACAGACTCGCCAACCGCATGAAATAGAACTGCCAGGGTAGTGGGAGGTGAATGAACGAGGCTTCATGAATAACGCATCCATCCATTCATCTTTCCGCTAGCATAGATCGATCGTGGTTGACTCATAATTGTAAACAGAATCTTCATGTACCCACATGTCTACCAACTCAAAAGTCGCCAATCTTGCAGTTCTTCATATTTGTACTGCCTCTACTGCCCTTCAATCCAATCACCTACTCACTCCGAACGGAAGTATGTATCCAGTCTGCCTCCGGACATCTCCTGTGCGTGGCTTCCGCCCGTTCCGTCTCCAGTCCGGCCCGGCCCAGTCCGAGAATATCCACTTGCCGTACACACCCGCCCACTCACCCATCGACATCCACACATTCCACGGGGTAGAACGGCACCTACCGTACCTCGACAGGCACGCAGTACCTTTCACGCTCTTCACCAACTTGCTTCCTCCAGACCAACAACATAAGCATAAAGTGAACAAACCTCGTGCCAGGAGAGTAAAAACCCACTTCCTTTATTCTCTTTTCATCCACCATAAATAGGATAACTACTCCTTGACACACAGCAAGAACCCACAAGCTCGGATGGTGTAGTGGTTATCACGTCAGTCTCACACACTGAAGGTCCCCGGTTCGACCCCGGGTCCGAGCATTTGATACTCATAGGAAGAAGATGGGTTACTACTGAGTCAAGTAGTGGCTTTTTACTTTCTTATTTCTTTATTGTTAGACTATTTACTTTTTGATGTTATCCATATGTCAACTTTCCTGTCTCTCTGTCTCCCTTCATAACCTTTCGTTCTGTTATCCAACTACATTATAGGGTAACTAAGATCGAGATCTGATATGAACTGCAAGACGGATGAGCCCAAGTCCCCAGGTCGGTATGCAAAGGCCTCTTTTTAATTCAGTCAAAAGACAAAACTTCAACCAAACAGTTCATCCAGGTCCCAGATCTAATACTGGCTTCTTCCCGTCCCTTTGTATAACACCGCTCAGGGAAATGAATAACAACCATCTGGCCATAGCCAGCCAGCCACCTATTCTTCTTCTTCCTGGTTACCGCCGTCATCCGAAAGGTACCCTTGCATCCCCAAAGACCGAAGCCGCTGTGAGAGCAAGCCCTCGGGGGCAATGTGCCGACCGCTGGGCGCCGGTGCAAAGGCATTACCCCCGTAGCCCACATCTCCCCTGTTCAGCTTGCCGTACTTGTCACGGTGGCTAGGGGAGGCTGCCATCTCGACATCCCGCATTTCTTCCTTCCATATCTTCCAGCTGTCGGAGAGCTCTTCGACGGGAGCATTATCGGGCTGGACGGCGGCCTGGTTATTTGCCACGGTGAGGGTATTATCGCCTCGCAGCCTTTTATTCGGCTGGTCTTCAAATAGTTCTGGGTCGACAGAAACATTCCCGTGATATGCACCGCCAAACGAAGCCTGGAGCGGCGTAGGCATGGCGTGATTCGGTAAGCTCGCGATTCCATCCATGCTGTCAAACCTAGAGTAGTCGGCAAAGGAGAAGCCAGAGCTCCGCCTTCTGAAGGCTTGCTCGGCTGCGAGAGAGGATGAAGAGTTCGGACCGGTAGGCATGCCGCGGGTGGGCTTGTAAGGTGTGAAGCGCGGTTCCGGGTAAGTCACTTCGTTCCGGAGCTTTTCCTTTCCGTCAGGAACCCGATTGGCGAAGACGACACGAATGCTCTTGTACAGATAGAAACGTCCCTTGGAGGGACAGCATATGTGCAAGTGGATGAGGTAGCGAAGAATGGGACGGTCCGATATCGTGTCGGCTTCCTTCAGCTCGGGAATATTATCAATGATTGGGCCGGTGGAATAGCTCCGCTGGCGGATGAACGTCTTTGAGCCGGCCTCCATACCGGCTAGATCGTAGGGGATGAGGAAAAGCTTGACGGCTGTCTTGTTCTGGTTCTTGATTATGATCTGGAGCTGGCCCTTTTCTGGTATCCTGTATCGACCACCTGGGGGGGCTCTTGGTGACCTGGTCTGTCGCTTGTGCTTTCCCGTCCTGCGGGATTCGCTCTCCGAAAGATCGGGCGGGTTGTCCTGCATCTCTGGATCATCGTCTGAATTTTTGCGGTCATTATATCTGCTCTGGAGCTTTCGTTTGGACCGCTGTTCCTCATCGGGGTTCAAGAGTCCGTTTTCCAAGTCGATCTGACCAACGTACGGGCTGGGTCCATCTTCCACCTTGCTTCGTCCGTATGACGTGCTGGCGTAGCTGTAAAAGACAGCTGAGAATGGGAGCGTGACATGTGCCGGGCAGCGCAGACTTGGTTTGCATTTTCCAAGACCAAGTACCCCAATCTGTGCCATAAAGTCGAGAGGCTTGGAGGGTGTCGTTGACATGCGGCCCCTGAGAATGCTCTCCTCGTAGGATCCAACCATAGATGCGTGCTGCAAGGGCGACGCATCTGAGCTCAAGGAAGGTCGCCTTGGTCGTAAATACGCCGACGGCTGAGCCGAGAAGCCGGCCGCTGCAAAGTTGCTGCTCAGATTCAGCGATCTACGAGGTTGGTGAGCCTGGTATGGATGACTGCTTTCCCGGCGTAGCGGTGTGTGATGATGAGATGAAAAGTTCGTGTATGGCGAGGGCCCCGATGAGTTCAGTGTATGTCGTCGTGAGTTCCGAGGGGTATTAGAGGCAATATTGATGCTGTTCAGGGGCAGACTAAGGTCAAGGTCCTCGTTGCTCTCAGACTGGACGAGGGGGCTCGTCGGCGGTTTATAGACAAAACTGGATGACGGCGACGTTGAGATGGACGAGATGCCGGATCCAAACGCCTCTTTTCGGTATCCATTTGCACCCTTTCCATACTGCAAGAAACTGAAGTCGCGCGGCGGCGAGGTAGCATTCCACCGTGACCCAGCTGATGTGAGTTCGTTTCCAACGTCCCCACGAGCCGCCTCTACTACCCTCTCAGCACCTTCACCGGGTTCGTCGGGGGTAAAATTGCCACTGTGGAGGGCCGAACGCGGGCGTTCAATGTGTAGCCCTTGCTCAAGTCGCGAGTCCGCCAAAGGATCCTCACATCCTGTCTGTTTCTCTGGTGTGATATCAGGAGCTGGAAGCAAGGCCGGCTTCGGTCCAGTAGGTGTTTGCGGAGGAGAACGACCTTGATTAAAGAGGGACTCGAGCTGTTACCTGTTTAGCATGACGCATTCCTTGCCACAAGATGCGGCTTTCAAAAAGCTGGTGAATTTGAACCTACATGGCGGTTGGGTATCCATGTCGGACTTTCTCCTCTCTTCAGACACTCGATGAGCTCGGCACGATCAGAAACTACCTTGTTCGAGGTACGCTCAGGGGTGACTGGCTTCGGGGGGCTATCAGGAATGGGGCCCTCGCAAAACTCAGTCCTGATACTCTCCTCCGAGAGACGATGGGTCAAAGGTCTGATGGAGTCTGGAGGAGTTTGGATAGGGATTGGGCTTGCGGCGTCTCTATAGTCATCAGATGAAATGCCAGGGGGCTCCCGAGAGGCTCGAAATATGGGCATATTGGATTATGGTTTCAATCGACTCTGCAGGGCAGATCAACGTCTCGAGGCGTCTACGATCGTATATCGCCGGAAACCACAACAAAGAAGGCTTGATTCGCTGCCGATGAAAGCAAAGCCGCGTCCTTATAGTTAGGGGGCCTCACATGGCGTTCAAACACCAGTGCTGCCGTCTTTGTTGGGAGTGGACCCGGAGTGATGGTACACTGAGTGAGAGTCGAGGGTCAACAAGCAAAACTCTGGAAAGATGGCTGGAATCGTCGAATTCTAAGCATCAACTGCTTCCACCGGACACTACTTGACCGTTGATGTGGCGCTCAAGTTGTAGCAATCACATCATCGATCGGGGCGAGGTCGGGATTGTTTCAACCATGAGATGAGCTGAGTCAACCCGGGAGAAAAGGCAAAGCAGCGTAGGACACGCCAGTTTCTGAGGCCAGCAAAATATTACGTAGGACTTGAGCGCCCGGAAGAAAATGTTCGGAGGACCGTGAGAAACGTGAATTTAACTGTCAGGTCTTGGTTCTACCAGAGGGATGGTAAAACTGAATCCTTGGGCAATGATCAAATCATGAGGTGGCGTGTCGTTCAAGTGAAGTGAAGTGGTCATGGAGAAGAGCTTCATCGTGCATGCCGAAGTAGCATTATGCACTGATGACTGGAGCAAACTGCCCTGGAATGCCAATCCTGAGCCACGGAGGCGCATGCCCGAAACTCCCCAGTGGGGTGACGGGAACTACGGACCACTAACTTACTTTCAAGCTTGACCAACAGTTGGCAGTTTGGACTCTCCACAGCGCCTTCAACAGAGCTCCAGGGCACTTACATCGTGACAATGACATGCCCTATTCTCCCTCTTTGTCCCATTAGAGGTGAACGTGATATCCCTGTGGCCAACACATCCACAAGTGCGTCATATTACTGGCTATCTTCAATTCCCTCATGCCGAAAGAGGCACACTGCAGGCAAGTGCGTGCACTACGGATATTGTCCGTATCACTGCATCTCGGTGTGCCATTGAGTGGTTGACCGACTAATATGTACCAACACCTGTTACGGCTTGGAAGAAGTGAATAAATAAATGCGACCTATATCTGTACAGTCAAAAGAGCACTGATTTCGGACTACGTGATCCAGAATTGGCCTAGGAGACTGAGCACTTTCGGAGGACTAGAGACAATCCATGGAGTCATGGCATCCGAAACTGGGTCGAATAATATGGTACCGGTTATCCGCAGATACTGTACCTAGTATGTATGTACGGAATACAGTACTGCTTAGGTTTGTGCTGGTCGGGCACCCTTACAACTGCTGGTTCCACTCGACCCAACTCCAACGAGCATCACTGGATAGTTTAGAGCAAGCAATAAAATAGTTGCAGCGAATGCCTTATCCACGAGATGAGTAGCTACACCATTCAACGTCGCCAGCCAGATTGCATTTAATGTACATTACCACCGCCGTATCAAAAACACTTCGGGTCATTTGTACTCTTGTATTTTACAGGGTACACTACCTACGTACTGTACCTCCGAAACGGGTTTTGGTGACAGCAGAAGCCCCACCTGAAGCTTTCACAAGCCAAGCCGATAAGCTGGCTTATCGTGCATGCCCCCAGGAAAAAGTTGGAGGCCATCCCTCCTCCACCACCACCACAAGTTGACCATCGCAAGCCCACTAAGTGACCAACTAACACCGCCCATACTTCGAACATACAAACCAAACGTAATCGGCAAACATGGCAACGAAACGATCTCGAGATGAGGACGGAAGCGGAGCGGCGAAAAAGAAGGCACGGACTGGATTCCGCGTGGGACCTGACAATCTGCCGGATGGTACTTGGAGGCGAAAGGGTATGTTGGCACAGATAACACAGCAAAAGGAGGCCGTTTCTTCCAATTACTAATTCATCTGTCTACCTTTAAAACAGTCATCAAGATCAAACATGATCTCATCACCAAAGCCAAAGTCAAGAAGCAGTATGCCAAGGTCAAGGCCGAACTTGCGCAAAAACAGCAACCATCAACACTAGAGCCCGAGGCAAAACAGACAAGGGACGGTAAACAACATGGAGGAGAAGAGGACGAAGGAGTACCAGAAGGACAAATCCACCCATCTCGCGCGGCACTTTTAGTCGAAGACGATAACAACGACCAAGCCACACCAGAGGAAGGCGCACAAGCCCCGCGCGAACCAAAACAAAAGCAGAGAAAATCAGGACGAGGAAAGAAAATCACAGGAGAAAACGCCACAGAAATCGGTGTCCGAGAACCCCGCGCAAGATCCCCAACCCCAGTCCCAGCCGAGCAAGATCCAACACAAGGAGACGAAGCCGCACACATCCACCCCGACAGATTCAAGAAACACCCACGCCAGCGGCGACCAGGCTACTTTGACAAGCAACTCGCAGAAGCTGAGCGGAAAAAAGCCGAGGCCGAAGCCAGAGCCGCCGAGATTGCTCGCCGCCAAGCGGAGCGCAATAAAGCCGTCGCTGAGCGCGAGAGGTTTCGCAAGGCAATGGCCAAGGCCAAGACGCCGGGCCGCGATGGGAAGCGCAAGATTGGTCGTGAGGGTGGGCTTCTCTTGGATAGGGTCAAGAAGCTTGTGGGGGAGTCGTAGGAACAGAATATACTCACGAGGCTTGTTTCTTTGGAGGTTCTGTTTGTTATTTGGGCCAAAATTGTTATGTATGCATGGACATGATACCCGGGGGTTTTCGCGGGATAGATGAAAGGGGAGGCGAGAATCTAAACCATAAGAGAAGAGAAAAAAGTTGCTCTACCGGAGTTGCGTGATGCTGCCGACACTACGATGAATGTCCAGCTGCCTACAATCACCTTGCACTAAACACTTGTCCAGAAACGTACTGTTGAGTACTAAACCTATCTATCAGCCTATGCCAGTAACATGTATATGAAACCAAGTTCCATTGACCCACATAAACGAAGGGGATGCCTCCAGGCAAAGCAAAAGAGCCATGATAAATGGTCCTTGATTACCAAGAAACCCAGAATGATGTCCCTATTACAATCCTACCCGGGACAGTTAAATAAATTGTACTGCTCCTCAATTCGGACTCGAACAAGTGTCCTTTTCACAAACACCAACTACTCAACCTTCCAACGATCCTCCTCCCCAAGAAAAGTAAAGGCTACAATTCTTTTGCTGTCCTATGATATGTACTGGAGACAAGAAATCAAATTGGGCCTCGCAACCTAGCTCGCAACGCCTATGCATTTGTGCTTTCTCTCGGCCAGCTTTTTATGTAGTATGTCGGTATGGATATGTAATGTAATGTAAATAAAAACTTAAGAAACGGCTTAAATATCCATCAGACCACAACCACAAGAAAAAGGGGTATGAACGTTTTTTCGGCCGTTTGGTCGGTCGGCTGATACAGGATTCTTTATCCCAATCCAGCAGTCGAACATGAACAAGAAAAAGAAAAACCAAGAAAAAAGTGAGGATTATAAAGTAATACGTTTTTTCTCTCCGTCTCTCTCTTAAGCTTCACCAAAGATTGTGTGGCTGTTCTCAATGATATACTGAACAGCAAGGTTCTTTGAGTGCATGTCTGTCATCTCCTTCTCCAGGCTGTGATCTCTCATGATGGTGGGCGCAAAGACGACAGCCAGGTTCTTTGGGGACATCTATTCATAATGGTCAACATGCTTCTTTCATATGCAATCACATGGATTGCATTCCACTTACCAGGTTTTCGGGCTCTCTCCGTGCTACGCGGGCAAGATGGAACATGAGAAACTCGAGACAGTCGCGGTGTTTGGGCGGAAGCATGTTGACCGTCTGTCGCAGGTGGTTGCATCGCTCCGCATCGTTCTGAATCACTGTTTTGCCAAAGAGATTAGCAACCGTTTCTTGCCCTCCGGACATGTTAGCTAGTAGGATTCCACTTACTGTTTGACTCCAGAATGCGCTCGTAGACCTCAAATGTGAGCAACGGGTTGGGCAGCTTGCGGAAGTATTGCTTAAGAACACTGGTGACAGCGGTGATATCAAGGGATGGGTCCGAGATATCAAAGTCCTCCGTCTTGTCAAATCCTTCTTGTATCATCTTGACTTGGGAATTGCCTCCCGTCTTCCTGTAAATGCCTTCGACATCCATACCACGCAGCTCGACCTCTTCGATGCAACGCGTGACAACACTGGGAATCTGCCTTCGCTCATAATCGGCGCGTTCGACGAGATCGGAACCGAACAGGGTCGAAGGAGCCTCGGCGGGGGCCGGGCTGGACATGTTCGCCATGGCCATGGACTTTGGCATCGGAGGACCACCTTTCTTGCCGAAGAATCCAAATCCTTGACGGCCGTTATCGGTGGCAGCTCGATTGGGCGGGCCAACAGGGAGCACAGTGACAGGAGATTCAACCTGAGAGACCGTCATGTTATAAGGGAGCCCAATGTTGTCGCCAGTGAGTCCTTGATGTGGCCGGCCTTGCTCTTGTTGCTGGAAGGCAACCGCAGCGCGGTTGATTCCCTTGGTGATATTGTGCGCCACCTTGCTGGAGCCCTTCTTCCAGTTGAATTTCTTAACTTGACCCTTCCTGATGTTGACCACCGTAGGGCCTTCCACAATCGACTCGTCGGGATCTGTGCCGGCCAATGTCGATCCAGTCTGTAAGCTTGCTGCATCCATGTTCACCGAGACGCTCGAGACACCCTTGGTGTGGCTATAAATGCCCAGGCCGTTTGGCGACCTCAAGTCGGCACTGTTTATCTGCTGCTTGAACTTCTCCTGGATCTGATGGGTGAGGTCGTTGTTCATATCCGCGAGCTGCGCATTCTTAGAGGACAGCTGCGCGAATTCGAGCAACGCGCGATCCCTATCAGCAATAGCTTGGTTCTTTTCTTCCAGCAGCTCATCTCGTTCGGCATGGAGCTGCTCAATCGAAGCGGTCGCACTCTGCTTCAGCTTCTCGAGTTTCTGCACAAACTCCTTGATGGCCGAGTCCTCCAGCTCCCGTGTATCAAGCGGCTCTTTGGTCTTCTTCGCGCGCTCGACATAACCGGCGAGAACCTCCAGCTGGCGAATCATGATTTCTGTCTGCGTATCGAGAACAGAAACCGTCTTTCTCTTCTCCATGAGTTTCCTGTTGAGGTTGTTCCAGTCTTTCTCGGCACTGAAGTGTCGTTCGAGTTCTGCGACTCGCTGCTCCGAGTTCCTAAGCTGCCGCTTCAGAGACGCTGCATCGTCCGGCTCACCAGAAAGTGAGAGTGGACTGCTGATGTCATGGCCATGGCCGCCGTTCGCCGGATCTTCAACGATAGGAGTTCGTGGCCATCTTGGGGATGCGGTGCCCCTTGTCGTTTCACTCACACTCCTGCTATGGGTTATACGGCCGTGGCTTGGCGGTAACTCGGTGCTGTTGTTTCGTCCGTGCCGGACAGCATTTGATACCCTGCGCAGAATCGATGAAGAGCCCTCATCGGTACCCAGAATCCTGGCCATGTCCTCATCCATACTAAAATCACCCCCGGCGCTCCAGCGCGGCAGCTTCGGGGAGTGCTTGGGCTCCGCTATCTCGCCCGATGCATTCGCCGCGTCTCGCGGTGCCTGGATTGGGGGCGGTGGAGGGGCCGCTCTCGGCTGCATATAAGTGCTGCTTAATTTTGTATCGGGCAGTGTGGGACGAAGAGGAGCGGCCTGAGCAGCATTGCTCGACAGGGGCTTCTCAGTTCGGGCACCCCCAACAGGAAGTTCTTTCCTGGCGATAGACTTGGGATTTGGTGTTGTCTCCGTCAACCCGCCCTTTTGCGAATCGGGAGATGGTCGCGCATCTTCTTCTCTAAACCGAGATTCTTGCGATGATCGTGGAGTCGTCGTCCTGTTAGGCAGGGCCCCGAGAAGAGGCGGGGATTCGGTCTTTGGGGTACTAGAGAGTACCTCCCTGTTCCGCTGTGAACTGCTATCGAAGGCTGCGCTTGACTGAGAATTGCTCCTAGGGCTGACCAGCTTTTTGCTTTTTGGTGCATCCTGTAACTTGAAGTCTTCGCTGGCTCGTGTTGGCTTTCCGCTCAAAACCTTGCTCTCATCGGTCACGCTCGGAGAACCCCTAGGATGCCCATTCCGGTCAGTTCGCTTTGAGAGCTTGCGCGTCGGACGGTCCTGGATCTGTGGGCTCTCATAATCGGAAGAAGCCTGTCTGCCTTTTTCTTGGAAGGCAATGTGCGGTGTGCTCGCTTGTGAGTCTGGCTTCTTATCCGACTTCTGTGCAAAGTAGTCTTGCTCCCTGTTTTTCCTCGTATCCTGTAGGACATCCGAAATCGACTGAGGTGTAGGCGTGGGCGCGGGGCTGGGATCCAATGCGACCGGGATAAAGAACCCATCGCTGTCTCCTGTGTTCAGGTCCCCAGAGATGATGGTTGAATTCCGGTTGTTTCTATAATTGGTCGCTGGAGGAGCCAATGTTGTGTCCTTGGCCGCATCTATTGATCTTTCAGGGGAGCGATCTGGTCGCGAACTGCCACGAGATGACGAGTCGGTTTGCCCGTATGCACCGCGGGGACGTGGTGAAAGCTCGGTCGGGGTATCTGAGTCTGGAGTTACGCGATCGTTTGAGAATGCGTTGGGAGGGATGGCGTTCGGTGGTAGTGCAGGGAGCGATTTTTCCGTGATCATGGGGGATCCCTCTTTTTCCCTGGCCTTCGCCTGGGCAGCTGCTTTGGATTTCTTTCTCCGCCTTGCCATCAAGGATTCATGGCAGTTCATGCAAAAGATGCCGTGTGAAGTCCTTGCATATCGAAGGTTCTCGATTTTCCGTTTGCAGTTCCTGCAACGAAAGCAGGTGGCGCAAAAGGCCTGGTCCCCAGTGAGGATAGCGAGATCCTCAATCTTGTTTCCACAGGCATTGCAACTGTAGGTGCAGTTGTTGCAGATGAGGGAGCCGTCGCCAAGGAGGAGGAGGTTCGCATCCGAGTCGAGAAGAGTGTTGCACGTATTGCATCGGAAACAATCGAGATGCCATCGATTTCCAGCTGGAGAAAAGTCAGCAGGTGCGTTAAGCCCAGGGGCTAATCTTGATAGCCGGTTCATGTTGTCGAAGTTGCATTAGGTCGCGGCTCGAGGCGATTGATGACACAAGTTGCAGGCTGTATACCAGGGGCTACATACCAAGTTCAAATGCCTTGCCCTCTTCCAGGATCTATCAGATTCTTTGTCAGCACCAATGCCATCACCAGGTCAGGACATCGGATGAAAGACTACATACCTCTCCGCACCCTTTGCAGGGGAAGACGTCCTCCGCGTCCATGGGAGTATCCAGATAGTCGTCCATGGCTTCCACAGTCTGTTATTTATATAGTCCTTGGATTGCGAGTCCTCCGAGTGCAGCCAGAAAACACCAACAGCTAGCGAGCGAGACTGTAATCACAGGGGTGGCATCAAGCACCGGTCTCAAGAATGGTTGCGGTCCTAAATGATCCCATGGAGAGGTCAAATCCAATCTGGTAATTGTATCTAGCTATCGCTCCCCTGTTGTCCACCGGAGACGAAGCCGTCGACGTATGGGCGATGGCGGAGTTGCTGTCGCTGTCTTGTCTAACCAAAAGATGGTTGATTGTGGAGTGGACGCGATGTCGTCAAACGAGGCTTCGCGTGTCTCAAATCGAAAAAAATGGGTCGTGCAGCGAAGGCATAGACTTCCCATGAGCCAGCAAATTGACGACTTGGGATCAAGATTGACCCTTGGGAAGCGACCGATGCAGGTTTGTCGTGTCGATGGCGTGGCTACCCGGGCAAACTTGAGCCCCGGGTGGGAGAAGGATCGCAAAAAGGGTCGCGGTGAGGATCCAAAACGACGAGGCTCAAAGAAAATGGGGTGCCGATGCTTGACGATGTCCAAAAGCCAAGAAAGAAAGCAAGACAAGGACGAGCAGCAAAGGGAAGGGAAAGGCAAAAGCAAGAAAACTCGAGCTCGGCGGTGCAAATAGACAATCGATCGCCGGCTCAATGTCGACGTCGACCCAAGAGTTGTCGTCTCAAGAAAAGTAGGAAAGGAGTTTCCAAACGAGTTCAAACAGTCCAGGAAGTTTAGGTGATGCGCGGACACACTTCACTTTTGGTTTGTGGCTGCCCTGTGCCAATAGGTAGGGAGGAGGGGGGCTGTTCCCTCAGCAGAAGGCGCCCCAAGGGTGTCGCATTCTGTTTGGTTGATAGCCCGCGGCCGGGGTTTGGTTCTTTGAGGGTCCAGCAGGGGCAGCAGGGGCAACCAGGGGGCATTTCATACCGTTCACAGGGGTAATAATACGGGGATTGGCGGGTTCTGTTCACACCCTGGGAGGCACCCACCAATTCGGGTTTAGGCAAGTCAGCGGGGAGAATGTGCTGCACGGATACGACCTCGCCTATTGGCGTTAGCAACGGAAATCAGGTTCCACCGCTAGCAATTGGATCCACGGTCCTTGCGGTGATCGATCATCAACAACTTTGTTGGGCAGTTTTCGGCATAAATTGAAGAGGTTTGAAATGGCATGGCAGTAAGGTGAATGTCATACGTATTGACGGCACAAGAGGCTCAATTACATCGGACGACATCAGCGAGTACGGATGACAAATGTGGCGCATCAGGGAATGGATCTGTACTTTACGGATAAGGTCCCGGTAGGTATCGTCAGTACTCAAGCAGCTACTTCCTGCGTCGATCCTCAAGTCTTCAACTTGGTCAAGATATCATGTTATCGCTCCCTAGCCACATCCTCTTGCTTTCAAGCTGGTCCCGACACCCAGGCCAGTGGAGCATTCTTTTTTTACACTCTTCAGAGCACAATCCTTTCAGGCTGTGGCCAGGAGAATGTTGAGCTGGGCGCCGGTGCGGCCTATGCAGCAGCCCGCATCGCGTCACCGACCTGCGGTATTCCAAGTGCCGTTGATCAACCGGGTTCCGATTTGGTGTGATGGTTGGCTTGGGTTGTGTGTGCGCTGACAACCGGCAACAGGATGCTGCACTGCGGCATATCGAGACGACAGCATTCACGTGTATTGAGTCCGAAAGGTTGATTTTACTTTGGACGCGGCAAACCATCTAGTGATGGTGATACCCGTATTCCAAGGTGGGTTTGAATCCGTCGGAGTGGTTGTGACTGTGAGTGTTGTCACCTTTGTATTGTATATCTAAATAACCAAGTATTGACAACGCCCTACCTTGTGACTTGTATGATCAACCGCACAGGCCAACCTCACTATCACGTCGAACTCTCTTCACCTTTTTCATGTTGAGCTATTCCAAACTTCTCTTTGCGATACCGATTATACCTCGTACCCCTACCAGCTTTTCCATATTCTTTTTGGTCGTTCTTTGGTTCTATTCATATCAAACAATTCGCTGCCTCCATGTGCAAGTGCTCTACGGTAGTGGTGTGCATCAAGTCCAACGGCACCAATCACGGGAAGATGCCACTTGAGCTACGTTTCATGTATAGTTCAGCCTGCTCCCAAGATTTTGGCTGGCTCGAACCGAACCGCGCAAGCATCAACGGTACCCGGACAGTCCCCATCTAGGCTAAGGTACGGAACGCCGTCCGCATGACAAATTGATGATCATGACTGGATCCATGGTGGCGATCCTCTCCCAGGTCTATCAAATATCAAGGGGGCCCAACAGCAGATCATCAACACCACCGTGTAAGCTCAAAATACACCACCTACTTAACAAATGTCTCCTGATATCATCAACAACTCCCCATTCTCTATTTTCTATAGAGGTTACACGACCATTGCCAGATCCGTACAGAATCCCGGGAATGAAAGAAAAAAAACACCCCCCACACCCTTCATGTCCAGCGTTTCAAATATCTCACCCCTGTACGACGGCATTCAGGGGTCATCGATGCCTCCAAGGGCTTCTTCTTCGCTTTCGGTATTCCTACCTACTTACGCCGCGCCGCGGTATTCCCCAATATCCTTTATCTGGCCTGTTCCAAGTACCGAGAAATCCTCGAGACCTCCTCCCATATCCGTACCTGGCTTGGGTGACTGTAGTGTTGTTATACGCCGCCTCGGATCTTTTGATTCGGTTGCGATTCCATAAACTGCGCCATGCATGCAGGAAACAACAAGTGACTAACTGACCACACCACCACAATCCGGCATTTCTGGAAAGTTTTTCATGTTGTTGTTGGTTCGATTCATCCTTCCCTTCCATCCTTTCATTCCTTTTCCATGGGGGCCGAAGCCGAAGCCGAAGGCTGGGCTGGGCTGGCTGTTGTTATTGTCTGTTTGTTTGTTTGTTCATGTGTGCCTGTCAACATGATGACCGCATATGCTTCTCTGTCCTAGGCGCTTAGATATCCATCCGTATGGAGGCATGACTGGATATGGTGCTCACATAACACCCTCCCACTCACTGTTATTCTCTAGAGAAAGTTACATAATGTTGAAGGCCACCGCTTCACTCCCTGTGCAACTCGGAATACACATGACGACTCCGCATAAATCACAGAGAACTAGTCCGTGTCGAAGATGTGCCTCGGTGGCCAGGATGCAGGACACTTCCCGTATCTGTAATCCGTATGTGTCTAGGATTCCACACTCCACGGATACTATCCGTACAGCATCAAGATGTTCAAATTTCCCATGGGGAATTATTCCAGAAACATGCCATACCCCCGGCTCATGTAGCCCGAAGAAGCCTGTCGTCGTGTAATTAGAGTTGTAATTGATCTCTTAAATACGGTTGCTTGCTACCTTGAAGCTCTTGACACGTATACCACCACCACGACTTGTCAAGCTGTATTACTCCGTAGTTCATAGATAATATCATTATCCCGGACCGAGGATACATAGATAATTCCCGGGAAATGGGAATCTTACGCACTGTAACCTCACTATACCCCGGCTGGGATCCTAATACGACATTACAACCGCAGCTTAATGGACTTTGGGAATTTAGGACATGTATTAATCTCACGTCAAGACCTAGAAATATAAGATAGGAGAAAGGGCGTCCACATAAGTCTACACTCTCAAATTGTAATGCGACTTTCGTATCGAATCTGGTATTTCTTTCGAGGGAACGTCAAGGTTCCCGTTCCTTACAATCTCCAAGCTCGGGCAAGTGAAATGATTTCAAGAACATGCCTACCAAGACAAGTAGACAGAGCTATGGACTAGCTACGCCGGGTCTTGTTCAGTTCCAACCAGGCCTCAAGGTTAGATACAAATCACCATAACCAAAGCTTCCTTCCTTCCTATCAACCTGCAATAGGCGTTTGTAACCTCCGTCACTTCCTGTTGTTACAAGTACGTACAATGAAAACACCTGGTATCCAAGTAACCCAGTAATAGACCTTTACTCTTTCCCATGTGATGGGTTCAAGCGTCAACAAAGTGTTCCAGGTCGGCGCCAAGGACACCATACAGAAAAAGGACCAAAGAAAAGATGTAGAAAAATTAGGAAAGATTTAAAAAAAAAAAAAGTAAAGGGGAACCCCGGGAACTCCACGCTATGCCTGTCCAAGGACGATCCTGACGAAACAAGGGACGCAAGAAACAACACAGATCATGCATTGGTAGGCTAGCAGTATCAACATTCATAGGTCCAGCCAAGCCCGAAACAAACCCTTTTCCCTCGCTCATTAGGAAACTATGACGACAGGGCGACAAGAAAAGCAAACCAAAAAGAGGATGAGGAAAAAGACAAGAACAAGACCAAACCTATTTCCCATCTCAGGCCCTGTCGTACAGCTCCCACATGGCTTCTCTGACGAGAGAGTAGAGACCGAAAAGAAAACATCACACCGCAATCCGGGAGCCACCATTGACACTCGCACCGCCATTCATACCGGCCGCGACATCTCTCTCACGTTGCTTTTTGACAATATAATATGTAATCAGACTCTTGGGGTCATCTCTGACGCCCTTCATGGCCTCCCAGAATCTCGCATCCCCCACCCTGCCATGCAGCGCCACGCACAGCTGCACAGCATCCATCCGGACCGCCGACTCCTGTGATTCCAAACACCTCGAGCTAAGCTGGGCCAGGGTCGCGAGCTCACTTTCGCTGGGTACGAACTGAGTTCTCGCCTCAATCATCTGCTTGAGCACATGGAGTCCCATGCTCAGCGACCTGAATCCAGCCGGGTTATCCACGTCCATGGCGCCCAACATACGCGACAGCACCAGCGTCATCTCGGGCGCATCCCCCAGCGTCACCAGCTCGTCAGCCAGCAACTCCAGTCCGCTGACGATATGTGTCCGGCCATCATATCCCGCCCGAGCCCGGAGCAAGCTTTCCAGCCCCCTTGAGACGTGTGGCTGGAAGTTGTCCCGCATCTTCTTCAAGAGTAGCTTGATGGTAGCCAAGATCTGCGCCCGGACGTCCTGGATCTTCTCAGGCGGGATCTGGCTATCCGTCATGGGCGATTCGAGGAATTCAAACAGACCTGTCAGAAGTGCATCAAACTTGTCGTCTGTAAAGACGGCCTTGTTGTCCCGGACGACGCCCTGTAGCTTGCGGAACCCATGCACGTCAAGAGACATTTGCCTGACCTTGGAAATGCCGCTTTCTAAAAGACGAGCATTCTGCTTGATTTTCTCCGGCGAGGACGCATCGGGTATAACAACATCACCATTCTGCTCTACCACTATCGCCGGTGGCTGAAGACTTGCAGCGTCTTCGTTTACCGGCTTGTCTTCCAGCACAGGCACCGTGAAGGAGGGCTTTGGTGTGGTCTGGTCCTCGTTGGTGAATGGGTCCTCGAAGACTTTGAGCGCAGGCCGGGGTGGCGCATCAGGAGAACCATGACCACTTGCTTCACGGAGAAAGGGGTGGTGCTTCTGCTGCAGAGGAGACGACAGTCCTTGTTGTTGTTGTTGTTGCTGTGAGACTAGCGGGATCGCCATTGGAATCTCCTCGGGGGCTTTCGCTGGGCTGCCACGCACTAGCGGAGCTTGTTTAAGTTTTGATGGGGTCGTGCGAGGAGAAGGTGCATTTTTCACGGCTTCCGTTCGAGAAGGTGTTGCAACACTTGGCTCACTATTTGTCGCCGCATGCCCCGGTCTCGTCTTAGGAGCCGTTCGCTTGGGTGAGGCTGAGATATTCTTGGGAGTTATGGCTGTCTTCCCTCTAGCGTGGTCTGGCGGGCTTGAATGCTCGGTCGAGGGCTGGTCGTGGCCCCGGATCGAGTACGGGCCCGCGGTTGCTGGTCTGGCAGCCAACTCTGGTCTTCTCCTAGCAGGTCTCATAGGGGCACCGGAGATGCCCCCCAAACCGCTATGTGATGGCTCCGGCCGGGAACGCACTGTGGATGTTGTTGCAGTCGAAGCTGCTGATGCGTGCGATGAGTTCGAGACGGTTCTCACGGGCGAGAAATGCGCCATTGCTGAACCGGGGCGTGTTGGTAGGTTTTTTGAGGCCATAGCCTTCTTCTGTGCCATCACGTCGCGCAAACTGGGCTTCGACGAACCTATCGTGCTCTTGGACAGCCCCAACCCCGGACGGGCACCCCCTCCATCTGGCTTCTTAGGCGAGTTGGGATTGTTGGGGTCGTTCTGGAGCAGTCGCTGCGCTGTTGAGTCTAGTCCGTTCATGATGGCTTCAGCCCTTGCAGGCCACATCTTTGCGAAGGTCCAATATGTTGCCCGCATCTTTTCCCTTACAGTCGGATTCGCATCTGCAAGCCCCTTCTTGATACATTTTTCAATGATATCAAGACCGCCCGAATGCTCCACGTGCGACTTGTGATGAGATTCCTTGTGCAGGAGCGTTGTTAGCCACCCAGCTGTGTAGAGCCTTGGTTGCACGTTCTTGTCCTGACACGCGCCCCATATGTGCTGCATCAGGCGCGAGTTATAGGTAACTCTCCCAATGATGGTGTCGACCGTCACATTGGCCTGCTGCGAAGCGATCTTCTTGGTTGCGGCACAAAGCTTGATGAATGTCTGCAAGAGAAGTTCCACCATGGGGTCCATCCCTGGACCATAGA
This sequence comes from Rhypophila decipiens, assembly GCA_033297075.1. Lineage (NCBI taxonomy): Eukaryota > Fungi > Ascomycota > Sordariomycetes > Sordariales > Naviculisporaceae > Rhypophila > Rhypophila decipiens. The sequence continues at coordinate 63,210 of MU858077.1, read as the reverse complement.
CTCTGGCAATTTCCTGGACGAGAGTGCATCCTTCCTTCGATAAACTCGTTCGAAGCGAGACGACGGCTTTTATGATGCCGTCAAGAAGGCCACGAAGACCGCTGAGGAAGCTTTCATGGAAATCTGTCGCTGCATTCCCTGCCATGAGCCTCCGTAGTTTGGTTATGCTTTCTTCTCGCTTCAGCCAATTTTGCTCCGTCTCCTTGCCTTCGAAATGCAGATGCATTTCCCTAAAAATATCGTCCAGTTCGCGCTGTGTGTTTACATATGTGGGCTCGACCTGCTCCGGGCGCGTGTCCACCATTGGTGTGACTGGCCGTTCACTCCCGAGCGACGACACACTGGCGGCCAGCGTCCGGCTGCTTGGCTGCGAGGGCTCGTCGTGGGTGTCGGACTGCGAAGGTCCCGCCGAGGACGTCGGAGCGAGCTCTTTGACGATGGCTTGCTCAATGGCTGGCCGAACCTTGAAATTCTTCAGCTGCCGCTTCAGGTCTGACTTGGCAGCATTTGGGGCGGTCCTTGATGCCAAATAGTCAGCTACAATGCCTATGTCAACATTGATGGATTAAAGCAGGGACCACACTCACCGGAATAGCTCGATAACAGTGGACTTAGCAGCTTCGCGGACCATTCCATCAGCGTCCTCGAGAAGCTCCATCAGTGTCGGCACGTAAGAGCGGAATTGCAAGCCACTTTCTTGATGCATCTGGAGAAGCCACTGCAAGCTTGCCTCTTTCGCTCTTGGATTCTTGCCAACCATGGCTGTGTTGCGCACAGAGCGCTCGACGTCGAGCGGCGCCACCTTGTAGATTGTGACCATGGCTTGCAGAGCGAGCGAGCGAAATTTCTCCTTCTGGTCTCCCAGCTTGTCAACAATCAGCGGCAGTGTGCGCGCGGCCTCCTTCGCAAGGAGTTTCGGGTCTTGGCGCGATATCCGTGTCAACAAGTGGTTGAGGGAGGTGAAGCCAGCATTTACGAGCACGGCGTGTTGGGAGGAAGATGCAGTTCGAAGAGCTTCGAAAAGGGGCGCGACACAGGTGTCGGGGACATTGTGTTGTTTGATACCGGATTTGATTAGGTTGAGTTGGTTGACTTTGTGATCGATCTTCTCGTCAGTCCTCAGGATCGCAGTTAGGTCTGCGACCTGCTGGTCTGTTATCTTTTCCGTCATATCCTCCCCTTTGAAAGATGTAATGAGTGGTGTTGCGTCAGTTTTTTTTCTGCTGCAAAATCTCGTTAGTTGCCGTCTAAGTGGTGTGGTACGGATATTTATCGCGACCTATTCCCCAAGAAGAAAACAAACAACAAAGCATCACAGAACAGGGGCAAAGGTTTCTCACAGGTCGGTGTTGCAGCCAAGGGGATTTCGAATGAAACTCGGTGATATAGCAGATGGCGCGCAGCCGGGTTGGGATAAAAGAAACTATACACGAGGACGGTACGGAGTAGCGTAGGGAAGTATGTATAGGACTGGTGAATTGTTCGCGAATTGGCAAATTATGGTGTGGTTGATGTCGTCGCCTGGGGGAGTTTGGCTGCCAAGTCCCTGGGATTTTCCCAAGCAAGCTGTCCCATGTGGAATCCACTTCCAAACCCCTGCCACAGCAGTAACTGATCCATCCGTGTTCCCGCTCGGGCCAGTGACGGGGAGCGGGACAAAAATACAGGTCCCCAGAATACTTCAGACCTCTGCGAAAGCCCGGGATCAGGCCGGTTAGGTTATGTTTTTATACGTAACGATGGCCAGATGGACAATAACTGTGTATAAAACTCCATTCTTCATCATATATCTGACAGAAGCCGTGGAAGCTCTGGAGTCAATAATTTTAATGGCAACAGGACCGGATGTTTTGTACCTAATCGGAGCAGACCCCCAAGCCTCCTGAGCTTGGGGACGAAGCTAGCCGTAGCTTGAATGGCGGGAGGTGCAATCCCCACCGACCAGGACCCCTGCTCCGCCCCGCATCGTTGAAAGCCCCGCGATTGTTCCTCTCCCTCCTCCTGAGATGGAGGGGCCAAAGAGGCAGTTGACAAAATAGATATGAAAAGCTGCGAGGGAAGGACAGATAGAAGTAAATGGCAGGTTCAAACGCATTCTGGCTAGAAACTTTACAATCACGGCCCTCACGGCTGAGAACGTTATCACCCCTTCCCTCACAGTAAACATACCCTAGCCAGGCAGCTGTCTCACTTGGACACCGCCTTTGGTGCGGAGCAGTCTTCATTGACACCCATCCTCCAAATCTACCATGCACGGTAGGTACGACCGTGCTGGACGTAGGAAGATCTGGGACGCTCCAGACTGCTGGTTACAACTTCCCCTAGCTCACTGCTCACACCAGAAAGCACGTAAGGTAGATGGCAGTCACGTCTTCCACGATTGAGTTCCAGAATTGATATTTAAACTCCATTCCAGCCCAAGTTTTCAATCATGACCGTGATATCGAAAACCTCAAACGCCACTGAACCAGAATCTCTTACCACCGCAATGTCTTCAACATTTATCTCACCCTCTCCCGCAACGACAATTCTTCCCCAGGGTTTCGAGGCCCATGATCAAGGAGACCTTGCATTCTCTGCTCAAAACAATGATGGCCCCCAGGACGATGACTTCAACCAGCCCAAACTACGACTGGAGATCCGTGACCTCCAGCATCCTGGCGCCCTGAAGTTCCTGGCCTCAGTGAACGCAGCTTCCCTCATGTCTGCGGCGGTTCGCAACGTTCAGCGCCATCTCTACCGATCCCCAGCCGATGTCAGTACCAACCCCCCGGGAACTCGCTCGGTGACCGTTGTCCTTCGTGACATGGATGGCGTGGCCTTTACGACTGGGGTAAGTCTTTTTCATCCAGTTTCCCTCATCTCCTTCCAACTGCGATTCTCATTGTGGCCTTTTGAAACACATCTCCACCCCTGGCATACTAACAGTTTCTCGTGTAACAGAAAGAACTAGACGATGACCACAAAGAAATCCACTTCTCCCTGCGTTACATCCACTCCGTATCGCCTCAATCGCGCCTGTCAGATGAAATCACCGGCGTCCTCACGCATGAGCTCGTTCATTGCTACCAGTGGAACGCCCGAGGAACTTGTCCACCCGGTCTCATAGAGGGAATCGCCGACTGGGTCCGTCTCAGATGTGGTTTGAGTCCTCCCCATTGGAAGCGCGAGACAGATGGCAGTATGTATTCCTTGCTGTTTCTGCCACTCTCACCACCGCCGGCCGTACTAACCTTCATCACAAATACAGCATGGGACAAGGGTTACCAACATACAGCCTACTTCCTAGACTTCCTCGAACAGCGATTCGGCCCCGGGACTGTCCGGCGAATCAACGAGAAACTCCGCCGTAATAGGTACACGGGTGAGGAATTCTGGACCGGGCTGCTGGGTTTCTCCATCGAGAAGCTATGGAAGGACTATGTTATGAAGACGGCTTAGTAATCCCAGATAGACCAGTGTTGAGTGAACCTTGTAAGCGGTAACGTGAGGCAGGCGGATCGTGGCCTTCTTAGAACTCTTTCTCCTATTCCCGCACAGAATTCCTAGCTAACAGAGAATACAAATCACTTCTACAACCATCGTCTTTGTGTCCATGCCTAAGTGACCATTGTTTGACCCATCTACGCGGTGCCCAAGATGACCGTGGGCTATGCCATGGGTGAATTCTTTTTGCGGGCAGCACCAACGGGGTCCACCGACCATCACCAGTATCAATCCAACAGTCAGGCGTCAGTACCATAGTTTGAAAATCCGCACGTACAATCTTTGCCGTTGAGACCGTTCCTCCGTGAATCAACCAGCTCAGAAAAGCAGATAACATCAAATCACGATCGAGAAGATTTAAAAGGAAGAAAAGGTAGGTAGGTATTTATATCTGTTTTCTGGTGTAATAGAAAACAATGCATATGCTTAAGCCCGATACATTGGATATTTCATTTATCCCAACCCCGACTGATATCTGTGCCCCGTACCGAGAAAAAAGCAATAATCCAGACCTCCCAAAGAAACTCCCGTTGCCCAACCCAATGAAAGCAAACCCCTCAGCACGAGTCGGTCCTCAAAACTTCATTGTTTAACCCGTGAACGCCATGTATACAAGACTCTACGAGTATAGGTCGGTAGAGAGGTAGAAACGAACATATTTAGAAGAAGTCTCGCAGTGCCATAAACAAGAGTGAAAGTGAACCAGCAAATCCCTTAGGCGTGGATGGCATTTTCCTCGTCGCTGATGGTGCTGCCCACCTCGGACCAGCTGCTGGGAGTGGCCATGCCGTCATCGCTGTCCTGGCTCATGACATCGAAGTTGTCGCCGTTCTTGGAAGAGGCGGCGTCGTTTCCGATATCCTCGCCAGATCCAGCCAGCGAGATGGAGTCGGTCGGCGTGAGGTCGCCGGTGCTGACCATCTCGGGCTCGGAGAGCGGCGCGGTGGGTGATTCCGGCAGGGGGGAGTAGAAGCCCGTGCTACCGGTGGACCCTTGAGCCCAGGCTTGAATAGAGGCGTAGGCATCCGCGCGATCTTCCTGGCCTGCCGTCATGAATTCGTCGTCGTCTAGCTCGCGGTCGAGGGTGACGCTCCGGCTTGTGGTTGATTGAGTAGACGCCTGTTCCAGAGTGGCTGATTGGTTGCGCGAGTGTGCGTCAAAGTCGAAGAGGACCTCGGGAACCTCGGGCTTCGTCTGGAAGCCCTCCGATGCTACGGATTGACCGCATCGGGGAGTGGCGTTGTAGATATCGCCCATGACTTCGTCGTGATCAGGTGTTAACAGGCGCTTGGATTCCTTCTCGGCCTCGATATCTTGCGGGTGGTGCTCGTCCAGCTCGATTCCGTACTCGTCAGCGAAGGGGTTCGCAATCATGGATGCGTTCAGACCGCGAACTCCCTGGGTGAATCCCCGGCGCTTCGAGAGCTGTTGATCGGCGCTGTTACCACCTGAGAGATCCGCCCCGGTGTTGAACACAAATGTTCCCCGCTCGTTTGCCGTCTTGTCCTCCCGCATGAAATCATCAAAGCTTGAGCCACGGCTGGTTGTCCGGCGATGTGCCCGCGTGCTCTCTCCCGCCTTCTTGGCCTCTAGCTGGGCATTCCAGTACATCAGCTCTTCTCGTTGTCTCCTCCGGGTCTCCTCGTCGGCATCGACTCCCTGATCGGCGCCGAGGGAGCCACGGGACTGAATAAAGCCTTCGGCATCCTCGGGGCGGTTGAAGATTGGCTGTTGTTGGGGGTCTATATTTTCTCCCAGCGAGTGGAGGGCTATCGCAATACGGCGACGGATGTCCTCGGCCGCGCGGCGTATCTCGGGAGATTCATAGATGGCTATGGCAGCAGCGACTGCGGCGGCGACAGCGATTATGCCGGCTGAGGCAAGCACAGCGTGGTTAACTGGGGGCATCCTTTGGCACTATCTCGGAACCAAGTGGGGTATCGCAGCGGGTGCAGTTCAGAGACAGAAGCAGAAGAAAAAGCAGTGAAACAGTCGGTGGTGATAAATGACAACAATAAATACCTGCAGAGTTGTGCAGAGTTGTGCAGGGAATTTTAAGAAGAACACGAAATATTGTTTCTTCTTTTGCTCAGGCAAAGAATCGCTGATTCTAGATGCTGGCGACACGAAGCAGGCAGGCCACTTGAACAGTGCACGAGGATTGCGTACTCCTGGAGCGGCTGTTTCGCCACCCCAATGAGTATCGAGCAATGATGATTCGCAATGGGGTTACGCGGGGTCGACTGGGGTCTGGGGGGGCACAAGCTGACATTGAAGAACAGAAAAGCGACCGAAGCAACGGGATCTCGCAGGAGGATCTCTTACCTTTTGCAGCGATTGGGACGGGCATGTCGCCGATTGATCTGAGTCTCCCTAATCTGTCGTCGACTTTCTCGCGATGATTAGAAGGAGAGGGGGGTATTCTTTGGAGGTGTGATGAAATGGCGAGGGAAAGAGGAAGAGCGGCAGCTTTATCGCATGGGGAAATGGTTCCTGGCTGTCAGCCCCGCCCTCTACCAATTGTCAGCCTGAGCTGGGAAAAGGTAGATTTGAAGACGGCCTTTCTATTTTTGCCTTTGCACAGCGATATGACCACCAACTCAAAATCTCTCCTGTTATTACTGAGTTCCAGGTCTCCCAGGGTTAATCAACATTAAGTCTGGAAGCTTGTCCGATATGGCCACATGATGAACGGATTTTTGAGGGTTCGTTAGCAGGAAAGCTTCGGAAGCGCCTTGCTCCCATGATGCGGTTCTCGTCACTTGACAGGGGGCATAGTTCGGCGAGCTGGGGCATTTCCACAGTGCATGACTACTAACTCTATTAGTACTAGCGTATCGCCCCCCAGGTGCCTTCCCGCTCTCAGCCAAGAGATGACGTTTTGCACTCTTCGTCAGCATCGATAGTTGTTTCTATCGAACTTTGCTCTCTACGCTCAGTTGTGCATTTGCCAATGTAAGGGGTTCTCGTTTATATCAAGTCTATCTCCTGACAAGAAGAGAAATATATTGATATAAGGCGGCAAATTTACCCCTGAACTACTCAAATACGTTGACCCTTGGGTGGTCTTGCAGGTTCGAGACTTTCATTCGGGGGACTCGGTTTGGACCTTGTTTGATCTGATGGCGAGGCTGGCCAGTTGGTGACCGCAGCCAGCCTCATCCAGACTACTTTATTTTATGCTACCTCGCCATGGGCAGTGGGGTCCATTCAGATCCGAGTCCGCCCCTCCCACCAACAGCAACGCTGTTGACACAGTACGACAGGAACAGGCATTCAAACCAGACAAAAATTGGAATGAAAGATTCACAGGACCGACTTTCACCCCCTGAATTTTCGTTCACACGCAGTCTCATATACCACGATTGATGGCCGTCTTTTGCGCCCTCAACCATGTGGAAATAGTACAAACGCTGACCGGCTGTATCGATTCCATTAAGTCTTGGACAAACCCACCCAAAAGGACCGAGTGGATCAGTATCTGTTTGTTCGGTATGATCGAGAATTATGGTTTTTCATATCTGCCTACACCGAGACGAGCCACATAAACCCTCTACCGGGAAGGTTAGTATTTCACCGTGGTGAAGTATGGAACTCTCACCTTGCACCATATAAACCGCCGAGTACCAATTGTCAATGATTACACGTACTGTAGACTTCCGCAATACTTCCATCCACAAATACCGTACGCATGATACAGTTCCACCACTCCCCAGGTCAAAATGACTGGACGGGACATGTTCAACAGCCCCTTTTCTGTACACCCTGTACCGTATAATCTTAGAAACTTGTACTCCAGGACCTCATACAGGGTATTTTATGCGCGATGCAACGCAATACATATACCGTGACATAATGTCACCCTCGGAGTATATAAGCTTTCTCATGTGCATCGTGCCACGAACAGGCTTCAAGATTACGTCAGGTAGCCAATATTTAATTTCCAGGTATACACGTACTTGTGGTCCAGTGTGTGAGTGTAGCCCTAGCTGAGATTTGTCTCACTCCCATGTGATAGAGAAGCCAAACAGCTAACTCAAACCACCTGGTGAATGCCTAGGCCAGGACGGGAAATGGAGCAATGAATCAGAGGCACCTAGGTATCTCAGCAAACTTGAGATCAAGTTAGGTGGCTAGCTATGAAACTTTGCCCACTAGCATTCACCGCGTTGTCCTATTTCAGAATCCTCAGTTTCCTGTGTAGGACGATATGTAGCTGGAGAGGAGGAGCACCGCAAAAGAGAGGGCAATACCAAGGACAAATATCTGTAGAGATCGTCAAGAAAAGGTTGTCCATTCAAATTCTGGCAAGACGAGGTACCTAATGTAGTCAAGGCCTTTTATACCTCTTCCTTTCATTTAAAACAGAAAGTACGTATAAAAACTGTAATGAGCGTCTGACTACCAGCCAGCTATGCCAATTTGAAAGGTCAAATCATAGATAGAAAACCAGCCGTCTGGGTAGGGTTCTGGACGTCCTCCATTCATGATGAGTGGCTGACTTCTGCACTTGAAAGACCCAAGCTGAAGAAGCAGAACCAGGAAAAGGAAAAGAAGAGAAAATGCCCAAATAGAAAATGCAAATGCAAGAGGTATTTCAAACGCCATATCAAAATTGCCCAGGCGCCATCCTGTTAAATATCCTAAGTTTCCCCCAGAGAAGTGTTAAAGAAAATGAAGAGGTGAAAAGCCGTGAACGAGTGATTGCGACTTGTCGAAAGATGTTCGTTCGAGGGAATAGGTGCTCGATTGCGGTGTCTTGCTCGGGGGGGTGGTCAGTGAGCGTCGAAATAGTCCATCAACCACTGCCAACCAGATTGTAGTCCACGATGCTGCTTTAGTCTCCGACTCTCTGTGAGCTTGACTGTCGTCCACCGCCACCTGCCTCCCCAAAGAAGTATAAGAATTTGCTCCACGCCTGCTTGAGAAGTTTTGTCTTGTCGAGTGCTGTGAAGGTAAGCGGTGAAGAAGAAATCAAAGTGCGATAACAGACAGACATCCGTCGACGGCCATCTGTCTCAAACCGTTCGCAAGCCCAGCCATGACTCTTGATTTATATCAAAGATAGAAGAAATTTAGTGAGTTGGTGTGGTGCTAGTGGATAAAAAGGATGACGATCCGCTGGTGACCGTCTCGGATGGGGATGGGATGACCGGGTCAAGCGAGGTGGTGATTGGTTCAAGCTTGGGGAGCGGGTCGACCGTAGTGACGGGTTCAGGTGTGGTGACAGTCGTAGATTTGCTTTCCAGAGCAGCCTTGGTTTTCTCGCTGTATTCATTGTCAGCAAAGGTACGATCCGGAAACAGTACCTTGCTTCATCTGAAAATGGGAATTCTCACTAGGTTGCTCGGTCCTGGACGACGCATTTCCACTTATTGTTGCCGGTCCGGATCTGGAACTCGAGGCCCTTGCTCTCGAGGAAGTTGCGGAGTCGGATCTCGTCAGCCTTGCCGAGGGGGCCAGCAGCGCCGCTTGGGGGTGAAGAAGACATTTTGGCAAGTGTTTGTGAGTAAGGAATGGCCTCTAGCGCTAGCAAGTTAATGAGTGAAAGAAAGGAAGAGACGAGCTGGGCCGAGTAGAATTGGGTGTGCTGGCAGGCCGGGAGTGAGTGAAGACAAGAAGAGTGGGATGAAATGTGAGAGAAGTCCAAATGGTAGGTATGGGAAGACGGAAGAATAAATAGATGGTAGATCGGATTAATAAGGAGTGCGAATTTGCTTGACTTGGGAGGTCTTTCTCCGGACTGTGTCCCACGCCTGCAGGATGTCTTTGCTCGAGCCTAGCACACAAAGATACTACTAGACCCCAGCTACATAATGAGTGGATCAAGGTAATCAGGATGGGGTTGGGAACCGGGTCCAGAGAGGTAAATTGATGAGCGATTTGTCCGACCTTCCGAAACCGCGATTTACGGTATGGTCCTATATCTGACCGAAAGGCCAGTTACTCCTAGTAAATTTCATCTATTTTCAGTCGCCGTAAAACCAAGTTTGGTCCATACAATTCGTAGCCATGGATGGGATCTGCGTTTAAGTTCTTCGGCCGGTCCCGTTCAAGTCCCTTCCCCCCGGCCCCTTGGGAGGACTTTGCAACCGTTGGGAGAGCTTCACATGGCAGGAAACGCAGGTACCGGCTCTGGTACCGGGTACTACTGAAAAGAGTGTGCTTGACCCACGCGAGGCGTGTGTAAGAGACGGGCAGGGGCGGTGGGAAGAGGGGGGTGCCACCGTTACGGTACCGGCCACCCCTGATATGAAAAAGCTTAACACCGTCGAGGAGAAGCCTCCATGGCTTTGTTCCGGGACATTCTGGGGACCCGCCCACGATCGACCCAGTGAATCTTTGGAGCTGACGATACGCTAGATGTCTACCCTAGTGCGGCCGGTTCTGTTGAGATCTGAATTCCAGGACAGTGTACGTTCAAATTTGGGAGCGCTAGATATTCAGTACGTTTTTGCAATGACTTGCGAAAGGTTCCGGCAAATACTACTATTTCCAGTAACTTCAGTAAGTAAATAGTATTTGTCAGTCGTGGATCCTTGGCAGGCACTGAGCCTTCTTCAATGGGTTGTAAGTGGACCTCTGATCGGACACATTTCGGATCTGCCACAATATGATTTAGTATCGCTGGGATTTTCTTGTTCTCTATTGTAGTTTCTGCCCCTTGAGAATCTCCGGGATGATTTCCGGCAACCTGCAAAGGAAATGAGGCAAACCGGGTATGTAAGAAGGCGGAACTGACGGATGTAAGAACCTCGTGGCTCACTTCGGGGATGACCACACCCTGATGAGGAACCTTTTTTTCAAACAAGCGGATCCTTCGATGGAGAACATTATGAGTAGTAGTTGTCGCTTGTTCGGCCTTCTATCCGCCAGTTCCGAGTTCAGGTTTCTCATGCGGGTAGAGACAGGAAATAAATCGTCTTTTGTGGCAAAGCTACGGATACTCCCGTTCAGCAGTTCTCGGGATACCGGCAAACAAGAGCTTTCTATTTCGGTCAATGGGAATATGCTCGACAATCTTTGGCAACAAAAATGAGCCGAATGAATTCTGCGAGTTTTGTCCAAGACTTGATGTCAAAGTTGTACATACCCTGGTGGCCCTGATTTGTTCGAGCCAATCACCATCTGAGACTTAGACAGCAAGTGTGTCTTGGCGTCACGTTTACCTAATTCGGAAATACCGGAGAATAAAATAGAAGATCTAGAACATCAAAAGGCTGGGCATAAATTGGCATTGAACTTTCCCGCAAGGTCCAGTGGTTGCATTGTGATTGCCGGATACATGAAAGTGGCTCCTTTGACAAAAGTCTGAAATACAAAGACTTTTGCAATCGCTGTTCGCTCCAACTGGATGTGGAAATTGCCTAAAATGACTCGTATCCTAACGCACGTGTGTTGTTGAAGGATCGGGAGTTATTGGGAGCTGTAAAGCCACGTCTGGGTGCCATTGACTTTACGATAGTACAGGGAACGTACCCGTCAGGGTTCCCCGGTTGTCCCGAGGATCGAGCGGAACGGGAGGGCGGGACACTGGGTAGCTGCTCCACAGATCGAACATGGTGGGAAAGAACGAAGATGAGGAATAACTTGGCAGCCCCCACTCCTCTGTCAGCATTGCTTCTCCTCGAGCTTCCGATGTAAAGTACATACCTACACCTCCACTGTTAATATTGTGGAATCGCCCGAAGAGTCTTCGGCCAGAAAACACCCTGAATTTGTTCTTTTCAGGAAGCCACTCGGAAGGAGCAGATATAGTTTCTGACCAGAGCCAACCAGGGTAGCGTGCTGGCGTGCTGGCGTGCTGGCGTGCTGATACTGTACATATAGTGAGCAGTTACATCTTCTCGGTGTCAAACTGACCAGTCTCTAACTCGAATATCATCATTCTTGGCCGAGCTGTCCTCGTACTATCAGCCGCAGTGTTCCGCCCTCGCCGGCCAAGAGTCGAGTTCCGTTGGCCTTCAAAAAACGCATTCGCGGTCTTGCTCGTTTACAGGTTCCTGACACGTCCTCCAAGGGATCAACCTGCACGCTTTGTTTGATCATATTCGAGATTGAAGCACAGCGACATAACCACCAAATGTACAAGAAAAATTCCCATGAAAGCTTAATGTCGTCATAAACATAGGTCCTGTTTACCAGGCCACTCAGGCTTGCCATTGCATTTACATAGAAAAAGGGGATATACTGGTTGTAATACAGTCTAAAAGAGAGCCCACCAGCCAGACAGACGAACACAGGAGCTTATGGTATCATTCAAAGCTTCTCGATAATAGCCGAGGTGAACTGGGAAGTGGAAGACTTGCCACCCAAATCACCGGTAAGAACCTTGCCCTCGGCGAGGGTCGCGAAAGCGGCCTTCTCGATCCGATCCGCGTAGTCGCCCAGACCCATGTGTCTCAGCATCATCATCGAGCTGAGAAGAAGGGCGGTGGGGTTGGCAAGGCCCTTGCCGGCGATATCTGGGGCAGAACCGTGAACGGCCTCGAAGATGGAGCACTCGTCACCAATGTTTCCAGAGGGTGTCAGACCCAGACCACCGATCAGACCAGCGCACATGTCGGAAAGAATGTCTCCGTACAGGTTAGGCATGACCAGAACCTTGTCGTTGTACGGAAGAGGGTCGGTGGTCATCTTCAGGCAGGTGTTGTCGAGAAGCTCGGCGTCAAACTCGATATCGGGGAATTCCTTGGCCAGGTTACGGGCAACGCTCAAGAAGAGACCGTCGGACATCTTCATGATAGTGGCCTTGTGCACGACGCGGACCTTCTTGCGGCCGATAGACTGAGCATGCTGGAACGCATATCTTAAGACACGCTCGCTGGCCTCGCGGGTGATGAGCTTGATGCTCTGCACAACACCATCCACAACAACGTGCTCAATGCCGGAGTACTCGCCCTCGGTGTTCTCGCGAATTAGGACGGTGTCGACGTTGTCATAGGGTGTCTTGTAGCCGGCAACGGAGCGGCAAGGACGGAGATTGGCGAAAAGGTTGAATGTTCTTCGGAGAGTGAGGTTAAGGGAGACGTGACCTTTGCCAATTGGCGTCTGTATGCCTAGGTTAGGGGCAAACTTGTTTCAAGGGGTCTTGGGGAGACCATACAGCCAAAGGCCCCTTCAGGGCAATCTTATTCCTCTTGATGCTCTCGATAGCGGCGTCAGGAATAGCGGTTTTTCCGTCTTTTAATATGGGATCAACGTTGATGGGCTCCCAAGTGATTGGGGTCTGTGAACTATTAGCTGGCTGCGGACCGGGCCCGTGTTGCTCCGGACGAGCGGAAGAGAGGTACGGACCTTGGCGGCAGCGAAAATGTCCTTGACGGCGACGGCGATCTCGGGGCCAATGCCATCACCCTCTATCAAACTGACAGTGTAGTTGCCCTATATTTATTGTTGTTAGTGGCGGCAATGCTGGATCATGTCGCGATACCCCAAACAAGATTGAGTGATTTTCCAGTTGCTGGTTGGGCGCGCAAAACAAATATCGCAAGCTGGTCGGCAATGACTTACGTTGGAGTCCTTCGTCCCGGTGAATTTGGCAACTTGGTCGGAGTACCGTCTCGAGTTCTGCAAGGTGTCTCCATGTCAGCCAACTCGTATCAAGCTTCCCGTCGCATGCGACCGAGCTATCGACGGACCTGGAAAGAGAGGGTGACGGCAGCGCGGGGAGCCGCGCGACAGAACTGTCGCTGCGCCGGAGCAGCAATTGAGCGGAGGGCCAGCATCTTGATGTTGTGTGTTTGGGAAGTCTTCTCCTGGGATGCAATTAAAGTTTCTAGTGTCTGGCGAGTGGGCAATGGGGAGAACAAAAAATGAGGTAAAAGTGGTTGGCGAGAAAGCAACCCAAATCTTCAGATGCATAAACACTGCCGCTGGAGCCGTCTGGACCGTGCACGGTAGGGGATCCAAACCCAGGGCTGAAAATTGTTCGGATGGCCCACCCCGACGTCACTGTTCCCCACCCATCAGATAAGGAAGGTGTGCTGAACGGACTTTTAATATCCCTCACCGAGGATTGGAAAGAGCATTGAAGCTCTCTCACCTGGATATGGAGCCAACGGCAAGAGTCAAATGGGCACTCAGTATAGGAGCCAAAGGTCATCAAACTTGAAGAGTGCTTCCCAATTTCGAATCGAGGCTGGATGTGAAAGGCAGAAGTACATATAGAACGAGAAACCTTTAATGACTCGACCAGCTACGCCGCCAGTGTCTTTGACGGTGTCAAACAATCTGACGGATTTAGAGCCGCCCAGAAGACGACTCAGAGTTGTGATACTGGACAGTTTTTAGCTCGCTCTGTACGGAGTATCCGTATCACTATATCTATCAGCGTGGATGAAATGATGTGGGGTTTACTCTTACAAGAGCCGTGAGCCCTCACAACCATAGCATTAGGGGGCATTCGCAAAGATTTTGAAGATAGGTATCTGCAAACTCAACTCTATATTTCAGGTGTAATTAAAGATTCACCCGAATATAACGTATAGTTATGTATTCCAGTCATTGGTGTTAACCGTGTAACCGGTTACCGTATTGATAAAGTTGGAGATGGTGCCTGACCAGTCACTGATACCTACCGACCTTCAGTGCACTGCAGTTCCCCGCAGGCCCCACCTGTCTTTTCAGCTTCCTGCACATCCATCGGCATGCGTTCCCTTGTTTCACACTGTAGGTATTCAGCCTCCCAGCTGTCGGCTGTGTCGCCTGCGTCGCCTGCAACTGTAATCTCTTCAACAACATAGCTGAACTGAACCCTCGATGTAAACAATGCCCCACGGCCAGTTCGAACGCTGTACAGAAAAATATTTCAACAACTGCGAGCCTAGGATATAGTGCGGAGTGGCTCGGGAACCAGTCGAGTCGCTCACCATGGCGGACTTGGAGCGGACCGTCCTCGACTTCTACGGCGTTTCTACCTTGTACCCGACCGAATGGCCGCCCGAAAAAAATGTCGACAGCGATAATTCCGAAGAGGAGGATGCCAAAAAGAAAAAGATCAACCGGCGCAAGTCCAGATACCAGGCACTGGAAAGGGCAGTGAGCCACAGGAGTAGTGTTGTCCCGGGATCAGAGAATCCGGGAACCGGCCATGCGAATCTGGTGCAGAGAGACGAACCCGATCCCCTAGGGACCACCGACAGCGTTGTGCGGACTTTGAAGCTTCTCGGGGTCTCTGTTCAAGATGATATACGACTTAGTGAGTTTGTCCAACAACGGGAGATGCCATGGGCGATAGGATAGCTGACAGGCTGTTCTGGACAGGAAACCGGTTTCTTCTTTCGTCGACAACATTTTCTCCCGCCCTCTTCTTGTCACAGATGCACGCTACTGCTCAGACTGAGTCCCTTCGCAATGGCCTCGATGTTCTCTCGCAGTCAATTGACCAAAAATCTGCGTCCCTCAAGGTCCTTGTCGAGTCCAACTTCGAACGCTTCGTCCGTGCCAAAGCGACCATCGATAATGTCTACAAGGAAATGAAGTATCGCGGCATTGATCAAACGCCATCTCGTGTTAGAAGCCATTCTCGACATGCCAGTAGGAATAGCTTCCGAGGAAGCAGTGGCGCAGCCGGTATGACCAGTCCTCTGGTACCTGTTGCTGATCCAAGGAAAAAGAATGCTCTGGTCAAAGAGAGCGAATATGGTGTGATGGGTATCAAGGCCCCGTTGCTGGATGTTTCTGCGAAGGCGGAGGACGTCTGGGGACCGGCTTTGGGCGGGAGAGAAAAAGAGGAGCACTTGAAAACTGTCGCATCGGCTATCGACATGTACAAAGAGTACATTGAAGCTGGCTCAGTCATATCCGACGCCATTAAACGCAAGGATCACGAGAGCCTGATTGAGGAGTATACAAAAGCCAGAAGATTCGCCGAGGAGGCCAAAGAGCTCGCGCAAAAGGCAGGGCAATTCGAGCCCAGCGATGCGCAGCTGTATCGCATCCTCGTGGCAGCCCGAATGTGGCACGACGTTGAGGAGCAGATTCGCGTCTTCAGACGCGACGTCTGGCGCAGACTTATCTCCCCCCAGAGTATATCCAAATCCGATGCAGCATCGGGCCAAGCGCAAGACCAGCATATGGAACTCATCACCCTACTGTTAGAATTGGGTGTCGAGGACAACCCCATCTGGGTCTGGCTGCTGAGCCGCTATGACTTTTTGAAGAGTAGGATACAGTCTTCTGCAGAAAGAGCAAAAGTAGAAATAGAAGTCTTGCGTCGCCGGCTGGCCAGCGGGGAGAAGCCGAGCCCACAGGCGATTGCTACGCACCTGCGGGCCCTCGGTCGCCAGTCCGTGGAAGGCAAATCTGCCTCTTTCGATTCGTCTGATATTGTAGAGCTCTGGGAGCTGATGGTCTCGTTCCTAAACAACCTTCTCTCGGCCCAGGGGATCCTCGGCGAGGTTGTTGAATTCTGGCAGACTGTCCAGGGCTTCATCGAGGGTAAGACGCAAAGAACCATGCCGAGTGGATACAATGGCGAGTCCAAACACCATCACCGCCTCTCCCAACAAGGCACCATTGATCTACAAAAGGGAACCATTGAGCTCGTCGACTTGATTCGTGAGCACGTTCTCTCCTTCTTCGCTGCTCCTCCCATCGAAGATATTTCTCTTCTCTTCTCGCCTCTCCCACCATCCCCGGCAACTCCGAATGCGGCTGCCATGGGCGGATCTTTGACGCCCACAGCACTGCGGGACCCACGGTTCAACCTGGATCCCAACAACATCCCACCGCCATCACCAAAGAGAGGCGAGTCTTGGGAGAAACTCGCCTTCTGGCCGCCCTGGTCGAATTCTCTTAGCGGAGTGCACTATCTCTCCAAGATGCTGGCACTGGTTGGATCGGGGGCTGCGGACATGGCCTCGATTACTCCGGTGGGCCAAGGAGATGCTGCCGAACTCGAAAAGCTGAGAACCCTGGTCGGAGTGGCGAGGGAGAGATGTGTGAACGCCCTTCTCGGAGCGTGGAACAAAGATGCCGAAAACATCAAGTACGTCGAGGACTGGAACAGGTCGAGTGTTAGGCGAGACGTCACCAAGATGCCTGCCAGCTTCTCGGCGTTTGAGGGGTCTCTGTTGAGCGGCATGCAAAAGATCCTCTACATTTCTGAAGCAATGTCGAAGCCTAGGGCGTCGGATATTGTCCTTCCCCCCCCGTCAAAGCTACTGCAAATGGTGAGGAGCCAGTACGTGACAACATTATACAAGGCACTCAGTGGCATGGTTGAGAATGCCGAGCGGCCGCTGAAAAAGGCCGACGACGACTGGACCATGGACATGGATGGCTATGTGATATCGAACGCACCCACGACAGAATCAACCTTGTCCATAGTGGGTGGTGCTACCGTCGATGCTGGTGATAGGGTAAGCACTTGCAATCCCCAGCCGAAGCCAGGTCTCAGAACAGCTGCAAGCAAAAGGGGCTCAACTAACATCTCGTTCTCACAGAACGTCCGCATGCTCCTAACCCTCAGCAACCTCCAATCCCTCCGAACCGAAGAGGTCCCCAACCTCAACATCCAATTCGAAAACGCCTTCTCGGTCAAACTAACCGACGAGACCAAAACCATCCGCGACGTCCTAGGCCAGATCGAACAAAAGCTCTTCCAGACCTACACCCGCCCCTCAGTCGACACCCTCCGCCAGATCGTTCGCGCAGGGGTCACGGCCGCCGACTGGCCTCCCCCCCGCGGCGAGAAACCCCGAGAAGTGCGACCCTACGTCTACGAGGCCTTGCTAAGCCTAGTCCTCGTCCACACCCAAGTCTCCACCACAGCGGCATCTCTCACGACCCAAGTGCTCCAGTTCCTGCTGGAACAGACGTCTCGGGAGCTGCTCGAGGCGTTCAAACTCAGGCCGAAATATAACCTCGAGATGCTGATGCAGGCCACGCTGGACGTCGAGTTTGTCGCCCAGACGCTGAGCCATTACACGACGGACCGCGCCTCGGAGCTCCAGAGCTTGGTGTATCAGGAACTCGATGGGCGTACGGATAATGAAGCCCGCGTGAGGTTGCAGAATGAGTTGCCTGAGATGAGGGCTGTTTTGAAACGCCTGAGGGAGGCAAGCAAGAGCGAGTTTGCTTGCTTTAGGAAACCGAAACGCCCTGCTGGTGCGGGATCTTCTGGGGGTGGTGTTGGTGCCGGTCTGGAGAGGAGGGATACGGGGCTGAGTATTGGTAGTGATCGGTAGACAGAGAGGCCTTTTCTGTTTGTCCTTCCCGACTTTGAAGGTGTCCATGTATGCGTGTGGAAGAAGCGACTTGGTATAAGCATAAATTCATGCTTTTTGGGTAGAACAAGATCAATAACGAGACCAACATGTTCTTGGTGAAAGAACAATTGCCTTGTTTGCCATCGTCTGCGTGCTTACAGATTCTTAGATGAGAACGAACCGGCCGACCCTAGCCCAGGAAGCCGGGTAACACAGGAAATAATCAATCAACAAAAGAGGTCTATAAAGATAACTGCTCTCGTTTTTCCCAGTACCTTGCCTTTTCGCGAGAAAGCAAAGGATGTAAAGTTATATACCTTGTACCGCACTTCATCATTCTGTTCCCCATTTGTTTACTTTTGACAAACGCCATGAGCAGAAGCCCCCCTTTTTTTTTTAATTCCACCCAAGCAAAAGGCCAAATGGCCTTATTTAACCGCAGAGTGGTATCCGCAAGTACCAGACAGAAACAGGAAAATAACGACCATCCCTCGCTCACAAACCACGAGAAAAAAAAAGACTGTGGAAAGAAAATGCTCTATATCGCCCAAGATACCCATATCTATCCCACAACAGAAGGACAAGACTAACAAGAGACTGCAGCAAGTATTTTGATCGCTGAGTTTGCGGAGCTTTGCGCTGGGATATGGACGGAACAGTGAAATCTAAAAGGTTGACAAGGAAAGCTGCAAGACCATACATAACCATGGTTAGTGGACGCAGCAGAGTATCTCCTGGCCGGCACAGCACTTCGACACAGTACAGCAGATTTCTTCAGGCGAGGCAGTGAAGAATCGGGTCAAGCAAGCGCCGACTACGCGACCGGCAGAAGCAGGGTCGAACAAAACAACAGCTCAAGAGACCGAGGATCCGTCGGAGAGAAGATGGGCTGCATGGGCTGCTCCTGGATTGCCTTGACATCATCAACTGAAAAAAGCTTACTGTTAGCCGAGGTAGGCTCAAACACACACATGGTCGAGGCGCTCTGGAAAACTTACAGCCCAAATTGATTGCCTCGAAGTAATCGCGGAGAACAGGGTCTTGCTCATCAGTAATCAGCTTCCCATCCGATTCGCGGCGCATTGTGCGAGGCAGGGCCTTCCGGATTCCCAAGAGCATTCGGAGAAGATTCGCAATCACGTATCCCTGGTCTGTGAAATCACCCGGGTTCTTCTCAAGTGGCCAGATGTTCCGTAGATTGTCCTGCTCCCAGGCTTTGAAGGACCAGGTCGACTTCTCGACGCAATTGAGCAGGATCAGAGCGGCGTAGTACATGTTGAAATCAATCTTGACTTTGCTGTCCTGAAGAACGCGCTGCATCCCGGTTAGGAGAGCTTTGCTGGTGGCGACTGCCTTGCGTTCTGCCGCCGCCGCCAGCTGCAAGCAGATGGTGTTGAACGTCTCGTTGGTGTCGTAGAGGCGCATTAATCTGTAAGGTTGCTCTTCAATTCCTGTTGTGATATAGATGTGCCACTGGCGTTCTCGGCTCAAGAGCTCGACTAAGCCATAAAGCTCTAGCGACTTTTTGAGCAGCTCGTCATTTGCCCCTTGTGCAATTCTCTGGGCAGTCTCAAGAGTCACCTGCATGAAGTTGGACGGCTCCTCCTTGATCAGATCTGGGAGAGCCTCGCGCATGTATGCCTCAACGCGAGCTGGCACATCCTGCGTGTCATTGTCTATAATGACAAATGGCTCCTCATTTCCGGCCGAGTCGACCGATTCTTGCTTGCCAAGAAGGTCCAGAGCACCCTCAACCTGAAGAACTTGGAGCTCGAGGCGGCTTTCTTTGTCGTTGAATTGACGCGCCACGATCTGAAGCCGATTGTTTGTAACAGTGGCGGCCTGCTTGATCGTGTTAATCCTGGCCTGAGCAAGGACAACCTGGACGCCGGCAGTGTAAAGATCCAGGGTTTCGGCGAACTTGGTACGAACACAGCCCGATCGCCACACCCTTGGGGAAAGTACCTTCCGGCATGTGTCGCACGGCTGCCCTTGCGAGCACGTCTTCCTCAAGACCCTGCAGCGAATGCAAGCGCCAATCTTCCGCACCTCTTGAACCTGTTTCCTCCTCGTAGGATCAAACTTGGCGCGGGAATGGCGTGCTCTGACCCCGCTAGGAGCATTTGGTTCGAGAGGGTAGCCCCCTCTCAGGGGTATCATATGATGAGGCATCTCAGCGGGCAAGGGCTGTGTTTGGAACCCCTCACTGGTATAAGTGATTTCTCCCCATGGTTGAGAGGTCGCAATCGAGAGGGGCGGAAGGACTGCGGGAGAGCTCTGGTCAATTGGAGGAAGACTGCCGGCGAGCGCAGCAGCGACAGTGGCACTTGCGGCTTCTGCGGCGGCGGCAGCAGCAGCGTCGTCTCCTAGAAGTTGAGGATCAAGCAGTGTCGGCTGAAGTCGAGCGGCAGCGGCAGCGGCCATGGTCAGGTTGGAAGAATTGACACTTTCGTCCTCCACTCGGAGAGCTTCCTGTAGTCTTTCTTCCGCAGTGGGTGACATGGCACCCTCGCGAAGCAAGCTCGAGTCAACCGGCCTTTCACCAGGAGCATCGCGTACAGAGCTGGTACTGTCGCCCGCATATTGGTCCTGGAGCTCAGAACGCTCGTTGGTTGGAGGGCCAGCTTGTCCTGTCGCCGTCGTGCTGCCGACAGGAACATCGCTTTTCTCGTTCTGTTCTATTTGTCTCGAGACCTCTGCCAGAACGCTTAGTTTGGACCAATCGCGTTCTATCCCGCCTTGAATAGTGGGCACATCCACTGGGGCGGTACTGGGCTGATCATGAAAGTGAGCCTGAGCTTGCGCCTGAGCATGGGCCTGGACCTGGGGCTGGCCGTTTCTGCCATGCTGAATCCTGTGAGAGGCATGGGTCATGCCTGAGAGAGCCATAAAGGCATTCAGTCGATCTTCTTGCGATATAGCCGGGCATCTCTTGGTCAGATGTGCGGTTAGGCTGTCAATTCGTCCGCGAGGGAAGTGCTCGCCGCAGCTTCGAGTTCCATACAGTCAGCAACTTTTTCACGAGTGCGCGCCAGGGAGACAACTGGTGGCTTACGATTTGCAAGTGTGGGGGTAGCGATTACTTTGATCCTGCAGCTTGGGCCCCCGCTCAAAGTACTGCAGAATCAGAGCATTCGGTCGTCTTCCCATCGTGTTTGACAATCCACGATCTGCCGTCGGTGTTGGAGGGGTGAGTTACTGCCGGAACAATTTTTGGCGGTGAAGAAACATTTCTCACCGAATGGAAGTTAGCTCGAACGGAAGTGGGGCGGTCATCACGTGAAGAAATTAAGCCCTGGCCAATGACTAGCTCGCAAACCATCGCTGCGAAATTCCCACAGAGCCGCAAACCCAGCAGACCAGATCCCGTATTCGGGTAACGCACACCGCCTTTACCTCCTTGTGGCTTGAAACCGTGAGGATCGTTCTTTAGTTCGAGGATCCGTAATGATAATGTAGCCGAGGCCGTGATATGTAGATTGGTGTCAAAATTGGGCTGAATCGAGCGATACCTTGCACGAATATTAAAGCCTCTTATCCCTGAAACATCTCGCAGTACTCCGTATCCGTACATCAATTGCATAAAGACTGTGGGATTCATTGGACGGATACGGGGTACACCCTCCTGTTCATATGTCATACCGTACGGTAGCCGTCCAGCATTTCCTGTCTATATATGATAGAAAAAGAGTCGTTAAACGAGTCTCAGGAAGGCCTTAATAAGCTCATGTTTAGGTGTGGTCACTTTAGTAAGACGGTATCAGGGACCCCTGAATATACCTGTATATCAGCTTGACTCTTTGACCCTGGATGGCTTTATGAGGCTGTGGATGGGACAAGGCTTGTTTCACGGTCCACAACCTGCACTTCATCATTGTCAACATGTCAAGGCGGCCAATTAGTGCAACCATATATATCTGGATCACATCACAGAATGGTTAGAAAACTGTCGTCTCTCAATATATATCCCATATCTAGTTTCTGGTCTTTTGAGGATCTTGACTCTTGGGGCTCAGCAACCAGCACTGTGGCGTGAGCGCTGACCCTTGTGTAACGTGGGATGGCTGCGCCTGGGGGCCCTGGGCTGGCCGGGGCTTGTCGGAGCTGAACACCTGACAGCCCAACTGCACGCGACCAACACGCTAACAACTATCAATATCCAGGCTTTTCCCATCTCCTCCTTGCTCATCAAATCGCGCTGCCTTGAAGTTTGACTTGACGAGCTTATGGACTATTCTGGCCCTCGATGCACCTAAGGTGGATTCCACACTCTTCATGACACGTTCGTGACAAGTACCTACGTTTATTTCCAAAGCCGCGATCCCCGCAATGTCGTCATTGCCGCAACTGTCATCCTTCTCGGCACCACGCTAGGATTACAAGCAACCCCTGGCGATAACGACATTACGGCTCAACTAGTGTCGTCAGTTATTGGGCAAACGACCCGACCGAAGATCAGACTCCTTTCAACTCAACACCTACAGTGATCTCGACCTACGACTACCTCTTGCACAGTGGGCGATATTGGTTGTGCTTACATCTCGACGGCGCAAAAAGGATTGATTGATCATGCTGCACCTCGCCCGTTGCTAACCTTGCTTCGGCTCGAGAGAATCCAACCCATCTACGAAAGTTATTCACCTCGGATCCGTGATGCGCCTCAACAGAGCCCCTGCTGCCATTACACCTGTGTTGTAGCCACGGCGGGCTGAACACAGTCGCGCTCGAAACCACCCGTCAACTTCACTCAGGTCTGCCCCTAGACCTGTCCCAACCGTGTATAATAGTACGCGACACGACAAACAAATCCACAATCATGCTGCTCGTTCATCAAGCAGGTAGCGTCAAAATCGGAGAAGTGGTGCGCTATACAGTGACTTACACGCCTTCGGCCGATCGCATCCTCCCCTCGCCCGAGTTCCTGTTCTTGCGCATCAAGAACACTTGTGCGATTGCTCTTCGCGCCGCGTTTGTTCACGGTCCTTATACGCTCTCGGTCGCTGCCTATCCCTCTCACTTCGACCCCAACGAGAAGTTCGAGAACCCTCGTCGATATGGCGTTCCCGAGTTCGAGCCCATGCTCAAGGCTGGCGGTGTCTGGAATTGCCATCTTGTCGTGCCCGACAACATCCGCCAGACTGCCGGAGAGGGCACAAGCAGACATGGGTATTTTGGAAATGGCCCGGCTCACCAAGGAGAAAGTGTTTCCTGGATCATCGAGGTGACTTCACAGGTCATCTTTTCCACGTCGGCGGCTGTTCACTACGAAATTCTGCTCGCCCGCGATGAGAAGTCGCTGAATCTTGGCTCTGTTGTCCCGGTCCTCGGAGGACAGGCACAAGCGCCCCAGCCAGGAAAAGTTAGTGACTTTCAGCAGAGTGCCGGGGCCGTGTCGAATCACCCGGCTCAACCCAAGGGTGTGTTTTCAAGGGCAATACACCTAAAGGTCGAAGACACAGCTGCCCTATGGAACACACCCCGTCTTCCCGGATGGGATGATGACGCCAAGCACCACAGACACCATGGCGCTGACGCTCCCGTCGACTCTGTTAGACACAATCGACGTTCACATGAAAGCGAGCAGCCACCGAAGAAGCAGAAGAAGATACACTTGGTCGTTCTCACGCATGGATTGCATAGTAATCTTGGCGCCGATATGTTGTATATGAAAGAGAGCATTGATGCGGGAGTCAAGCGGGCAAAGGCTGACGCGAAGGCCCGTCGGGCGAGGGAGCGAGCGGCAGGGGATACAAATACTGCTAGGGCCGAGACTAGTACCAGCAACGACTCTGCAGGTGATCAGACACCGACAGGCCCAGAGAAGGAGCAAATCAACCGGGATGGTGACCAGGATCAGGCCGAGGACAAGGACGACGATGACGATGAGGAAGTCATTGTTCGCGGATTTTCTGGGAATGCCACAAAAACAGAAAGGGGCATAAAATACTTGGGCAAAAGGCTGGCAAGATATGTGCTTTCCATGACGTTCCCGGATCAGCCTTTCATCCCAACGAGCAAAACAGCGTCGGAAGCTATCGCCCAGTCACTAAGGACTAGTTCCCACAAGTCTGAGCATGAGGAGACACGGCCGATTGAAAGTCACGCGCAACGCTTAGCTAGGGAAAGGAAGCGGCCCTACAAGATCACCAAAATCAGCTTTGTTGGGCATTCGCTCGGTGGTCTTGTGCAAACGTATGCTATAGCTTACATTCAAAAGCACTCACCCCGTTTCTTTGATCTTGTGGAGCCAATCAACTTTATCACTCTGGCCTCGCCTTTCCTCGGCCTGAACCACGAGAACCCGCTCTACGTCAAATTCGGTCTCGATTTCGGACTGGTTGGGAGAACGGGCCAAGACCTGGGATTGACTTGGAGAGCCCCTACGATTGCCCGAAGTGGATGGGGCGCGATTGTTGGGAATCTGGGGGAAAATGCACATAGGCGTGTCTACGGAGAACCTCAACCGGAATCAAAGCCTTTGTTGCGGATATTACCAACGGGGCCTGCTCACACAGCGCTGAAGAAATTTCGGAATAGGACAGTGTATTCGAATGTGGTCAATGACGGCATCGTGCCTCTTCGGACCAGCTGTCTCCTTTTTCTCGACTGGCAAGGTCTTGGCCGTGTAGAAAAGGCTCGTCGCGAGGTCGGGCTCCTGGAAACAGTTGCCGCCTTTGGCTGGGCCGAGTTGACTGGAGCGAATATGACCTCCCCGAGGTTGTCACCTTGGGCACCAGAGGAGAACAAGATCGAGGATGCGCCAGACTCCACCGGCGCTTCTACGCCCACTGGCGCAAGCAATGCTCACGAGGTCCCTCAGCCCCCGACTAATGTCATGTTGGAGGACGATCAGCAAAGCCTTAGGAGTGTTGCTTCTCCTTATCACGAGAACGGGTCTCCTGATCTGCAGGGTCTGAAGCAGTCATCAACGTCAAACAACGCGAATCCCTTCACGGGGTTCTTGAACCTCTTCCGCAAAGAGGATCGTTCTAAATCCCCGTCTCCTCCATCCCCCAAACTGAATAGAATTTACCAGCGTAGCCAGACGCTAAAGTCGGAGGATCTTGGCTCAGACTCGTCTGCCTCGACCAATACGGCAAGGGCAACATCTGGGAATGAGTTCTCCGATGGTTCCGAGGGCCTCTCTGCGCCCCCCAAGACGACCTTCTTCGAAGCAGCCGGCGATCTGCTCAATCCTAAACTTCCATCGGTCGAGTATCTGATCGACCCATCCAAGCGTCCACGGACTATCTTCCATGACCGAATCTACCACCCTTCGGATATCCCGCCACCCCCTATGAAGCGGCGTTCGGTGGGTAACTCACTAGGCATCCTTCGCAAATCCAATAATCGCACATCTGTCTCGACGTCAACACAGAATGCGGGCGATAGTAGCGAGGCTGCCTCGACAGTCTCCTCACCGACCCTTCGACACGAAGACTCGACTGCCAATTCGGCGAGCACCGCCAGCTCGGACATGGATCCAGCCGATATGGTTGACAGTTCGCAGATGAGAGTCGAAGAAAAAATTGCCAGGGCCTACCATCGCGACCTCTCATGGCGCAAGGTCCTCGTTAAGCTCGAACCCGACGCGCACAACAACCTGATCGTGCGCCGAATGTTTGCCAACGCCTTTGGCTGGCCCGTCGTGCACCACCTCGTCGAAGCCCACTTTAGCGATTCGGCCAACTCTACTACCAGGACAGAAGACCAGTCGAACAAGGAGCGGGCTAAGGTGCCGTCCGAGCCGCCGGATAGCACCGGTAGAGAAACCAAGCCCGAGCCGGAGCCCTCCAAGCCTCTCGCTGGGGATAGTGCCGAACAGGACGATAACGAGGCGAGGGACGTGCTCCACGATCTGCCACGGAATAGCTCGTCTCCCAAGCCGGTCTCCCCTGCTTCTGCTGCTGCTGCTGCTGCTGCTGAGGGCGATCACAATGCTCTCAGCATGATGCTGCCATCCCCGCCTTCATCGCCCCGTCCACGTTTGTATCGTCATGACTCCATGACCTGGAGCGACCGGGACTGGCTCGAAAGCGGGGATGATACCGATGACGACTTTGCTTCGTTCGGTCAAAGTTCTTTCGGCAGTCACGGGGGAGGAGACAAGGCTTCCCCAGGTGATACGAACAAGGACCACAAGAATAAGGGGACCAGCCCGATGAACTGGAACTGGACAGAGAAGATTGTTGGACGTGGGGCGTTGGCGGCAAGACGAAGGTCGAGATCACCTGTGACGACACTAATCAATTCGTCTTCTCCCTCGCCTTCGGCTGTTGATGCGGCGAGGCGGCACGCAGATGGAGGAGGAGGAAATTCTGCTGTCGAAGGTGATGCTGGCCCCCAGACACCTACTACACCTACCCCCCAACGGATCGAGGCAAGAAGAGAAGTGGGAAGCGGTGGTGGGAAAGGAAGTAAAGATGATCACAACCGGGAGAGTCCCTCGGCTGGGCCAGCGATTCATATTCGGATGCCCTCTAGTGGGTGAAATGACTGCCTACCTAGGTAGTGATGATCTCAAAGACACACCTCTATATTCTCCGTTAGCTACTTCCCCCCGATTACATAGCCTCCTTGTAATTAGTTGGATTCCTATTATAGCTGGCTAAACAGGCCAGCATTAAACCAAACATTGACCGATACATGCTGGTTGGGCTCAAAAAACCAACACCAGTGAGTGCTTGGTTCGTTTAGTTGTTAGTGTTATTATTAGCTAAATTAGCGTTAGTGAGCATTTTCATCCAATTTTGTCTATTCCCAACCACAACCAGCATTTTGAATACATCCATATACCTATCTACTACAGCCTTTAATCCTTGAACTAACTCAATCGCAACAAAAATGTCACTGAATGCGAAAGATGTGAGAAAAATAAACTCGGAACTGGAATTGGAATTGCCCACCCATCACCCATCAATCTACTCGCAAGACTAGGAAAAGAACAAGTGAAACTAGAACCAACAGCGTACGCACTGATTAACCCGAATGGAACACGAACGAAAAAGTAGGACGTGGAGAATTAGAGAATTTCATCAGCCAAAAGAAACAACCAACCAAAAGTCAGCCCGATCCCACGGTATCTCGTTCACACAGTCCCAAACAAGAAGCAGACAAATTCTAGTGTGAAACCCCAACTACACAAACCAGCTAGTCCATCATCCATTCATACCTAAGTAGGTGCATACAATCGCCCCCAAGACCAACGGTCCGCGGACCGGGAATCCTCCTTCAATGAAGACAAGTATGGTATCCAGTACCACCCATAAGTTACAAGTTCCCATATACCATGGCAACCTATTCCACTCGCCCTGCCGGCCGGCTCAGATTACTTCATCGGTGCTGTGCTCGCTTGATTTATGAGCTGCTTTCACGGCTCTTGCGGTAGCTCGCCTGTTCTCGTCGCGTCACCAAAAAGTGTCCTCAGTCAGCAACATGAGCGTGTAACGGGCTTTCAGTGCAAAGAGTACGTCGAAGCACGACTTGCCTCCTGTTCGACCTGCAGCCCGTCAATGATAGGCGCGAGTTCGCTCAGAATCTCGTGGGCCTTTTTGTGGTATTCCATCTGCGCCGCGATCAGCTCGGCGAGGTTGCGGAGGGGCTCGGGCGTGTCGAGGACCTGTTTTTCCAAGTTAGCGGTACTATTTCTTTTATGACAAGTGGGGACCCCAATCGCAAAAGAACTCACATTCTTCATGACACCCACGGCCTCTTCGGTCTGAGTGACGAATTCGTCCTCGGCCTTCTCAATCTCCTCCTGGGCCTCGGGGCTGAGCTCGTGTTCGTCATGGAGGTCCTGGCGAGGGGAGCCAGAGCCGCCGCCGAGCTTCCAAGTGGTCCCCTTGACGCGAGCCTTGACGGCGTCGAGGGTGAGGCGGGCTTTCTCAACGCCCTTGCGGGCGCGTGCGGCGAAGTGAAGGTTCGTGTTGAGGGTAGTGTTCCAGCCCGCGAGGAAGCGGCTCTGAATCTGGGCGTCTTGCGCGAGACGGGCTTCACCCACGCGCTCCATGGCCAGCGCATATTTCTCGAGGGCGGTGGCGAGCGGGTCCTCCCCGGCACCGGTGTGCTGCTGGTGCAGGGTCTGGCTGCTCGCCAAACTGGCGCGGGCGATGGCGTGCGGGAACGTCTTGGGCTGAGGCTTGGCGGTTGGAGGAGCCGTCAGGGCAGCCTGCGCTTCGGCGGGGGATGTGGCCGAGGAGAGGAGCGTGACCTTCTCACTGACAGTGCGACCGAGGTCCTGGAAGGTCTCCTTGATATTGGGGGGATAATCGTAGGCTTCGTGCGAGTACTGGGAGCTGTATTTGCACGACGACAATGGCCCGGTCAGCAAGCTAGCTCCATGGATTCTTGACCGTTGTTGGCGTGGGAGTAGAGACTCACGTCACGGCCAGCATCTTCTGATGAACGGCCTTGAGCGCATCGACTCTCTTCTCCAGATCAATATAGTCTGGGGGAAGTTGCGTCTGTATTTAAATAAGCCCATCCCATTAGCCATCACCGTCCAATCGCCCATGGTTCGACGGCAACTACAAACCTTGTCCTCAGCCTGGCCAAGCTGCTCCTTTGTGTACTGAAAGGTGCGCGAGGCAAAGGGAGTGACCTGGGCCCCCAGAGAGCTAGAGTATGTCCACGTCAGCTTCTATCCAAGCTGCCCTCGGCGTGATAGCAACAAGCGACCGGGTGCGAAGAGGCGGGCCATACGTGAGGCTCTTTTGTAGACCTTTGAAGGTATCCATTGTGTCTGTTCTATTTATCGCGAGGGACAGATGTATAGGGCAGATGCGTCTTTGATGATGAGCTGTTTGGCTCTACGGATAGGTTTGGTGAAGTTGGCTCGAAGGATTGCGAAGATTCGAGGCGGGTTGCTGCAAGTTGGAGTTGTTTAGGGATTGCAACGTTAGGACCCGCTGTGTGACCCCACTGTAACTTGTGCAGGTCCCCTGCAAGATGTCAGATATCCGCCAAGAGGATCCAGATGCATGCGGCGTACCCTGTACAGTACTGTACCATCAAATACGTAGCCTTGCGTCACATTCCAGATATATTACACACGAGACACGAGCGGACATACGGTAGATATCTTTGCCGCATGCGAGTGAGTAATGGCACGAATCTTTGGATTTTCTGAATGGATATTTCGACGATTCTCTGGTCCATTGCTTTTTTAAACGGTTTGTATTAACGTTAGTACGAATACTATCATGTGTATTGCCTATTACTCCAGGAGCAACTCCATCTCAAAGTCCCAACCCATTTCTAGTAGTATATGCGATCTCTACTTTTGCATGTCTATCGATAAAACCCAAGACATCACCTTCAGGGCAGCTTTGTGTTCAATAAGCTCTCATGTCATCCTATCATTCCATCACATTTCGATTATCCGCCCACGAGGGGACGAC
This sequence comes from Rhypophila decipiens, assembly GCA_033297075.1. NCBI lineage: Eukaryota > Fungi > Ascomycota > Sordariomycetes > Sordariales > Naviculisporaceae > Rhypophila > Rhypophila decipiens. Next base: position 34,112 of record MU858077.1, on the reverse strand, counting down.
ATTCCGACAGACGTCCTCATAATCATCCATCATCTGGTCATCAAGCGTAGCCGCTGGCCCCGTCCAGAACATGGACCAGTTGCTGTGCGGAAGCTTGCGCTCACCACACGAACGCTCAAAGTACCACTTATTGACCGGGTTGTCCTTCCTGCTCCTCCAACACACTCCAGACGGGAAGCAGTCATGTACCATGGCGTTGAACACTATGTCCGCCACCCCGCCTGCTCCTTGCCACTTCTTGAGAACGGCAAACTTGTCCAAGTACGGGACAAGACGACCCGAGTTGTACGCCGTCTCTTCGTCGAGGCCAAAGGGTCGCTCCCAGGTCAGGATTGCTCCACCCTCATATTCTCCAGCAATAATGATGCCCGCAAGACTGTCTTCGAGACGCCGTAGATAGTGCTCTGCGTCGAGCTTCCTGCTAAAAGAGTCGTTGATCAGATGCAAGAGCCTGGGCAAGTCAATACATGTGTCGGTCAGCCTAAGGCGGGGTCCACCGGGCTTGGGCGCGTGCCAGCCCAACATCCGGGCATCTGGAAAGATAGTCACTGGCATGCCCTTCTTCGCAAGCGTTGTGGTCGGCATCCGCGACGTGGTCAGTCCTTTGCTCGCTTCTGTGCTCGGTTTCAGTCTTCCCATTGGTAGCGATGGAGAGTAGATTGGTCGGTCGGTTATCAGGTTGTGTATCAGTGGGTGCTGCCACTTGCGGGTCCGTACTTCGCCTGCAAATCGATCGGGACTGTTGCCATTTTTATTGATATCCACGTCATTGATATTAGCTGCCTCGGCCGGACTGGTAATCACAGCAGATGCGCTTGACGGCAGGATCCCCAGAGTAGCCTTGGCAAGCCGCAAGTTCTCTAGATGTTTTGTTCTGGGCGCCCCGGGATCTGCTGGATTGGGCAAGTTGTGGCGACCGCCGGCGACCAGATCCTTCTGGATGACGTCGAACTGTTCCTCCAAATTTATAAAGACTCGTGCTCCCTCTTCTTGCTTGCGAGATGGAATGCCTCCGTGCGGATCAAGAACAATGATCCTGTCCACCAGGGCTCTTCGGGGCGGACGAGCACTGGGCTGAGAAGATGGATCATCGTCTGCTGGGGGCTGATGACCGAACTGTATCCCCGAGAAGAAGCTGGTGAGGGCGACGACCAGCTCATCCGAGTTGGCATTCGTATACTTCATCGTTTCGTCGCAAAGGGCCCGAGGGGGGACGACCAAGATGTGCCCCTGCTTAAGGGGAGTCACCAGCGCCTCCGGGAATCCAATGAACAGGCTCGTGGGACAGACAGAGGAGAGCCGGGGTCTCGTTTCGGACTCGGGTTGTTTCCAGATGGCAGAGTCAACAATCTTTGCTCCTGGTAAGCCAAGACGAAGGATAGCCTTGAGCACGCGGACTGTTTGTTGGTCTATAGTATCCGGATGACAATCCGGGACGATGACGCTGATGAAACCCAGATTCCGAAGTCGGGTAAGCGTCGTCGCCACCCCATCCATGACGGTATCATCCCATGACTGTGTTTCACTGAGCTTGACAATGACTATATGGGGATCCTCATCCCGTTCTGGGACAGATTCTGGCTCCGGTCCTTGGATGAACCTCGGTGTCTCGGTCACGGCTCGAATGGTGTCATACATGATGAAGCCAGTGGACGGTGGCTTCTTTCCCCCGCCGGCCGGCGACTTGGGGGTAAAGGTCTGAAGATAGGCGCGAGCATCACGTTTTGTCACGGCTGACTCGAGCACAGTTATCAAGAACTCCTGATTATGTATTAGCATGCCTATGAACGCAGGATGGCGAGGGTCGCGAGGGTGTCTACCCTATCTTGGTCCCTCTTCTTTTTCGCAGCTGGTCCCTTTTGGGAGGGAAAAGTTCCGCCATTTTCCGAGGTCGACAGATATAATCTCTGCGAAGCTTGAGTGCTCCCTCTTTGCCCTGGCTCTCTCAGTACCGACAACTGAGTCCGGCCGTTAGCGTTGATCATGAACCTTGAAGGTGAACTTTGATTACCTGTGTTGAACGAGTCACCGCTTTCAAGGCACCGGTGCTTGATCGAGCTAACATGATGATGTAGTTGAAGAATTGGGCCTTTGATATATGTAAAAGGAACTTTGTACACGGGCTCAAGACGTATGTGGTTGACCGGTATTATTTCGGAGAAGGGCTCCTGCAAAATCTCGGCGGGAGCTAAGATCGGTCGATTTGAGGGTTGGTACGGGGTACTGAGCGACCCAGACAATGAATGTTGATCTGTCTTTTGTGCAGTGCCCCTGGGGGCCGCGATCAAAGGGAAAGACAGTGTTTTAGATACAACTCTTCATCATAGCTGTTGATTATGATTATGTCCCTCAATTTTGTTGTGTCGTGGTAGTGAGTCAATGGTTACATTTTCTCTTCAAGGTGACTGGGAGGAGGTCAAAGACATCTGTTGTTGCCGACATGTTAGCAGACCCCACCGCACTGCGCACTACTGTGCATTACACCGCCAAAAGGCTATGAAGCTGGTGGCAGGGGGGCTTGAGACGAAATCATGTGAATAGAAGGGTTCGATAGTTTATTATGTATAAAGTTTAAAATACGGGAGCGGAGTAAACATTTGCAGAGGCAGAAGGCTGTCTCCGGCTTTGTGCCCTGCGGTCATTAGCATTTCGTTCAACAAGCGAGACCGGCGCTATAATACGTGCGGTATTGCAGTCCTTACGTCATGCACGCCAACATGGTAACTTGGAATGACAGACGGGAGCTCGCCAATTACACATGTTCGAGATGTATTTGGCCAGCTGTATAGGCGACGAGTCGCCGGGCCGTTTTCTTCTGATACCCCAATGTATTCCGGAAAACTTCGGCCGGGTTTAGGGGTCTTTCGCAAACCGACATGGATGTGGGCACAACATGTGCCTTCTTATAAGAAGAAGCCGGAGCGGGGATGTTTTCGGGTCTTACTAACATGCTCAATATCTTACCTTTGATATTCACCATCTCTGCTCATAGTTCCAGTCTGTCAAGGTCCCTATTCTTAGTTTTCTACAGCAGTTCCAGTTCGTATCCTAAACTTGTGATCCCCGGTATTTATTGCTATATCTCTCAACCATGGCGCCGACACTCTTTTGGATCGGATTGGGAAATATGGGACGGGTTAGTCTTTCTTTGCGAACACTGATTCTTGTAATGGATGAGTCTGATGCTGATTATCCTCGAATAGGGCATGTGCAAGAACATTGTAGAAAAGGCAAACTTGGATCAACCGCTGTTGCTGTACAACCGTACCAAACAACGGTCCATCGATCTCAGCAGGTCTCTGGGCGAAGGCAAGACGGCGGTGGTCGACTCCATCGCCGAGGGTGTTGCCAAAGCCGACATCATTTTCGTCATCCTGTCCAATGACCAGGTGGTGCGCGAGGCCATAGATGAGGTTCTAAAGAGCGATATCACTGGCAAGCTGATCGTTGAGTGCTCAACCATCCATCCCGATACGACCGAGAGTTTGGGAAGAGCGGTCGTGGAAAAGGGGGGACAGTATCTCACGGCACCCGTCTTCGGCCCACCTGCCCTTGCGGATGCTGGACAGCTGATCGGTGTGCTCTGCGGACCGAAAGACTCCGTCCAGAGAGCGCGACCATACTTCAAGGGCGTCACGTCCCGGGCCGAGATCGACATGAGTGATGAGCCGTACGGGAAAGCACTCACCTTGAAGCTGATTGGGAATACATTCATTTTGAACATGATAGAGCAGTTGGCTGAGGCACACGTGTTGGCGGAGAAGTCGGGCCTGGGAACGGAGCATATCCATCATTTCGTTGAGAGCTTCTTCCCTGGGCCTTACGCGGCGTATTCGAACCGGATGCTGCAGGGCGATTATTTCAAGAGAGACTATCCATTATTCGCCGTCGATCTTGCCCGAAAAGACGCTGGACATGCTCTGAGTCTGGCGAAAGCGGCTGGCACCAGGATGAAGAATGTCGAAATCGCCGATGCGCACCTTGCCCAGGTAAAAGAGCACGCGGGTCCCACAGGAGACATTGCTGGGATTTATGGTGCTGTGAGAATGGAGGCCGGCTTGAAGTATGAAAACAGCTGAAGTAGTGGCATGGTTCTGACCAATTTTAGATTCACAGATCAAACGAGCATTGGCAATTATTTCATGTTCAGTGCTCATGAACTGATGTCTGGTTTATTTATTTTCGGGATGAGGCAAGAGAGCTGGCGTTTTATTAGTGTACTCAGGAACGCCCGCAACGTAACGTAACGTATTATACGCCTGTAACGTGTATTGATGACTAAGCCCGCCTTGTTGGTCGGCCAAGCTCCAGCAGCCCACGCCACTGGACAGAGCTCACAACCTCCACTATCGTCATCTTGAATCCCCAACCGCGCAACCACCAAATTCCCCGACGAATTCCGGGCAACGAACGTCGAACTTCTTGAAGCGAAATACAGCCTGTCGAATACTCTTTGCCGCAGTTTCACCGCTTACTACAGCCACGAGAAACCGAAAGAAGGAGGAAACGAAGAAACGAACATCAAAATGGCAAACGGGTACGGCGACCCTCCAGTGCACCTCCTGGATATCACGAGCAAGATCATAGCTAACACGAAACTCGCGACAACTTAGGTGGAGCATCTTCATTGGCCTGGCCATCATCATCGCCATGTGTGTCGCCGCATGGGTCTTTGCGCCCAAGGGAGAGAACCAAGTGTACGCTTCTGCCTTCCCCCGCCTGCCGCACCTTCTCGTACTCCCTGTTTTATGCCTGGAAGACAAGATCACTAACCTCGACGTACGAACTGTTGTATATATATAGACTCTGGCGATCATCACTTATCCTCTCGTTCGTCAGCTGCTACCTGATGTGGGCGATTGCCTTCCTGGCGCAACTAAACCCGTTAATCGAGCCGAGGCGTTCCGATCTCAGACCGGAATACATCCATCACTAATAAAAACACAACACCATTACCCAATCAAAGTGAAGATAACTCGACAAAGGGGCAAGAGAGTGAGGGACCAAGAGAGCAACTGTCATTCAGCTCGTCGGGAAGGGAGTTGATTGCTGGACGAAACGAAAGAGGCGCACCCTACGCACCAACCGAAACCGACAGCCTACGCGGTTGTCATTATTGCATGAATAAAGCGTTACCTGCCCGACGAATTGAAGGACCATATTCATATAGCAGCCATCTTAAATTTATCATAGCGAGGCTGAGAAGAGGAAGAAGTACGTAAATCACTGAGCAGGGGAGAAGGCATACGGCGTTTTTGGAGTTTGGCAGGCGAGAATTCTGCTTTCTTTCCTGCTTGGAAGGGTTCATATTGTACTGTATTTCATACCGTTTCCGGTGTAGAGCCCATGCCCGGGCCCGTCTGTAGAATAGGTAGTGGACTTTGTTTCGTTTCCTACTGGTAGCCCAGATGTGTAAAATCATGAAGTTTACTTCACCGAGGACTGATATTCTTTCAAGCATCCATAGTAATCAAACAACTGTACCTTCCTCCTATATAATAAAACAGTGCATCTACAAACATCAACCTAGGTATCTATCCCACAGCCAACCTTCCAGCCCAATCCAAAACATTCATCAGCAGCGCCCCGAGCGCCCTCCCGTCCTCAGCAACACTATGTTCCCCAGCAGAATCCACGCCCTCCAAGCCCGCAACCCAAAGCACAACCCGTCCCATGGCCCATCTACTCAGCGCGCCGGCGGTAGCCAGCACCGCAGCGACGCCATACCCACAGTCAAGAAGAATCTTGAGCGCCTCGACGTTATTTGCCACGACCGCCCAGCCCAATGAGCGTGCTGCGGCGGGGACGTCGTATTCCCAGATCACCATGAGGATAGGGAATAACTTGGTCGAAGAAGATACCAGTAACGCGGTGGAAACCGAGTTGGGGCGAGAGTATTGTGGTAGGGTGCCGAAGAAGGAAAGGGGGGAGAAGCGGGACGAGGTTAGGAAGCGGATTGAGAAGTGGAATGCTAGGGTTGAGAGGGTGCATAGCAGGACTTTTTTTTTTTTACTCACATTAGTTTTCTCTGTCAGGTGATAATGGGGAGAGGGGGGGAAGGATACATACGGAAGAATATATACTGGACTACTATGGGTTGTTGGGCGAGTCTTCCAAAGTTGCTGGTCATAAGAGCCGCGGTGGAGTTGCCGGCGATGCTGGAGGACGAACCCGCTGCCAGGTCTATTGCTGAGACTGAGGAAGCTGGGGCGGATGTTGGGCCGGATTGTTTTTCTATCCGGGCCCAGGTGAGGTAGACGTCGAAGAGCAGGAGGAGGACTCCCAGACGGACGATAGATGGCTGGGACATAGATATATTCTTGTTAGAAAAAATGGCTAGAATGACACCAGATATATCGGCATTCGTTACATACCGCAAATTCATCCTCATCTTTCATAAGAGTGTTGTGTAACAAGTGTCTGTATACCTAAAATGAACAAAACCGGGCACTTGGTTAGTACAACATGTAAATCATCAAATCTCATTTTCATAATATAAAACAAAACCAGAAACAGAGCTCTTCAAACTCACCTGCGGCTTGATCAAGACGAGATCGATGAAGAGCACCACAAAGTCGTGCTCGACGTACTTGTCACAGAAACGGCCGCAGTTCTTGCACACCGTCAACCGGATATTATGCCCCCCCGACGATTTGTTATCGCGTCGTCCGCTGCTGCTGCCTCCCTCTCGCCAGAGCGTCTTGACTGGGTGCCGACATTCGATACATATTGGCATCGCGAGACCAACGCCTTGCTGGTGCCTTGTGAAGCTGAAAAGTTTGGGCTGCAAAATGAGTGCGACTTATAGAAAAATCAGTAAAAGGGCGAGAGAAGTTGATGGATATTGATTAATCGTTGTTTTTGTGACGATATTGGACGTTTCAGTTCACTTGAATCTGGATGTCTATCTGGTTGATTTGTCTCAGGGGAGGCCAATTGAGGTTCAGTGTTTGTATGGCGGAATGGAGCCATTTGATTGGCTGGTTACAGTGTCAAACCCGTGCAGTCGGCACGGTCACGGTACAGGAACAGCAATACCACTCCTTTTTAAAGCAAACAAAAAACATTTCTATCATGGTCAAAGACATAGTTCCATAGTTCCCAAAGAATGTCTGAATAACCAAAAGACCAGGGAAAGGCTGGGGTTTTCAATACCAGATAAAGCAAAGCTAACAAGAACTCTATATAATCTCATCACGCAGAAACTGTTACGCCTCGCACTTGGTACGCTGTCCTGTTGCTCTCTCGCTACAAGTTACAGATTCAAATCTGTCGGGTCTTCCTATATACAAAAAAGGTAGAAGATCGGGGGCTAGATTGCAAACAAGTCAATAAACTGAAGCAAAGAAGAGCCACGGGAAAGCCTTGCAAAACGCCTGTAGAAAAATGCTACATGAAAACAACCATCATGATATAAATATTTCCAAAATGGTGCTGCTGTCTCTAAAAAATTGCTTTACTGCTGGGCCACCCTATATCCTCCCTCCAAGCTGTTAGTCCGATTTGTTGGGCTTCCCAGCGGCATTGCTCACGCCGTTTCGGCCCCGGACCGTTCCAATCCCATCCAAGCCCGATGCCCCATAAGCAGGGGATGATAGTAACCCAGATTCATCTCCGGGTCCTCCACCAAGAGGCCGAGGTCGTCCATCGTCACTGTTGGTGTCCGCAAGTTCGATAAGATCACCCTCTTCCATTGCTGTATGTCGCCCGCGTGGCCCGAGAATGGGGGTCCCCGGAGTCTTGGCGAAAGCACCTCGGAGCCATGTCTCGATAGCGGCAGCAGCCTTGTCCAGACCTGTCCCCTGGCTCCCTGGGGAAGAGACGTCTCTTCCTTCCTCGAACGGGCTCTCGACGATAGCGGCTGATTCCTCTGCACCCCTGCCAAAGCCCAAACGGGCAGTTTCGGCCCCCATTACAGACATAGATGGCAGGGAGTCGATGGCAAGATTTGGTATATGCTTCTTGGCCCAGGTGTTGAAATAGTCCTTAGCGGGCCCGGGAGCTCTTACTGACTTCCCCAAAGAGCCCACACCGCCAGGCCGGCGCATCCAGGCTGGTCTGGCATCCTCTCCAGCACTGCCAACCCTGCTTCGTCCTGGGCCTTGCGTATGGGTATTGGGCAGTTGCGGTCGGTTGTTCAGGAGACTGGTTCGGCGAGATGACGTGCTCCGGGGGCTATCGACCCCCGCTTCTGCACTGAGAGCAATACTTGGAACTTCGACAGAGCCTCGTGGCGTTGACGGCCGAGACGAGAGCAAGCTCTTTTTCCTGCGTGGTGGGAAATATCCTAGAGCTTTTCGCGGCACGCGGCCAATTTCAACTGGAGTAGTAAATGAGTCTAGAGCCACCCATCGAACGTGAGTCCATGGTTTGTCCTCGGCAACGTTGGGCTGTTCGAATGGACCAGTCGGCGAAGAGTGGAAGTAATCATCTCCGGTCGAATAATTGTTTCCCCTGAAATGGTCCGCCGTATCAGGGGTCTTGGCTAGCAGATCGATCTGAGCAGAATGTGGCCCGGGGGGGTTACAAGGTTTGCCTTTAACTTCACAAGCATCCACCGGCACAGCCAGCCATTTTCGAGTCTGGATATTGTCTCGGGACCATAGCCCGTTGGCTTTACGGAATGCATCTTCGCGGCACCTATACTTGAGCACAATTCCAGCGTATGTGTCGACTGGTTGGACGTGGTGAATGTAAACCAAGTGATCGCCTTCCTCTTCGCCCTGGAATGAGCTCCGAAGGTCTTCGTCCGATCTTCGTTTTTTGAAGCTGCCTCGAATATCCAACCCCCCATTGACTCCCTCATGGCTCTCAAGAACACTCGCAGTTCTTATCGCCTTGAGTCTGGCGTCCCTCTGGCTCCGTGAGCCCGCTGCAACATCATCCAACCGGGGCCTCGACTCGGACGGGGGTTCAGGACCCCAACTGTCGCCAGGTCTGGGGCCATCACTGTGTCTGGTTCGTGTCCTGCTACTCCGTGTGCGACTTCCATTTCCCCCAGTGTCTGCAGCGAACAAAGTAGAGCTGCCTGAAATTATTGACGTCGCAAATCCCTGAACCGACGCCCAGCTCGGAGCCCATGAACCGTCAATGAGACCACGTCCGGCAGCCGTTTCCTTTCCACGAGACGGACTAGATGCATATTCAGTCCTGGGGTTATTCCTTCCCGTGATACCGCCTATGTGTGTCGCTGGGATTGGCGAGGCACCGCGACTCGGTGAAGGTATCGGCGTCGACAGCAACGAATCTGCATCTTGCCCGGAGCTCGCAGCGGGGCGACGGTTGCGCGATCTAACGGAAGTGGAATCTGGGTCTTGAGCGGCCGGCCTAAGGGCGGTTGAGGAGTTGCGATGCGTGGGGATCATTGCTTATGATGTGTCGCAACGAAACCGCTAGCCTCAGCGCGCATCGATGACGATAACGGCAACGGTGCATCAGATCGCAATTGATTCGCTCATGTGGAGGTTCCGCGTGAAATTCAAGTCGAGGGAATTAGGAGATACGGATCAGTTCGTGAAGGGGCCAAGTTTCTGTTTGGTAAGTAGTGTGTCGATTCAAGAACTCGGATGAATTGGGCGGGCCTCGTCGGTCGGTACTTTAGAGTCCAGGGCTCAATGTTGCTGACTTGTCAAGTTGCAGGAGGAATGGCTCTCGGCATTCAAGTCTCAGCGAGAAGCAAGGTCGATCTGACAATAAATAGAAGGCGCTTGGTGCGCTGAAACTAATAGAGTAAGTCGGTCTGAAACGATTGATTTAGAGGCCTATTCAGCAGGTCTAATCATCCCACATCCATGTTGGGTCATGAATGATGGCAGGTTCAAGGATCGAACAACGACGACGTATCCTCTCAGCGCTGTTCCAGTTGCCAGTGGGTGGCGCCGTGCCCTACGCTCCCGCTTTAACCCGCCCCCAGTTTTGCCAGTGTCCCACTTCCTGCACACTGAAGCAACAAAAGGAAAGTGGCCCGCCAGGCACTCGTCAGAAGCTAAGAACGGTCCGGGGTGGCACGGACCACCATGCCTTAGCCATTGAGGTTCTGCTCCAAATTCTCCTCAGCTGCACGTGCGGACGTGGGGACGTGCAGCGGGGAGGGGGGTAATAACTGACAGCAAAAGTAAACAAAAATTGTTGTTTTGAAAGCGGTCGCGGATCCAACCAGAATCGTGTTTGCGACAACGCCAACCCTTTCGCCCATCAACGTCGGCACCTTTTGCGACGAACCACAAACACCAACAGCTGCAACCGGGATACTAACGAACACCATCAGCGCATGACACCATGAGGGTAATCGAACTTATTATTGACGTAAGTGAATTCTCCAGTGCGAGTTAGTGCAGTAACAAGTTGGGCGCATTGGGAGACTGACCATGCTTTGCGCCTCCGCCAACAGGGCTTCAAGTCGTATGCCGTGCGAACGGTCATTTCGGGATGGGACGACAGCTTCAACTCTATTACGGGCCTAAACGGCAGTGGCAAGTCCAACATCTTGGATGCCATCTGTTTCGCCCTGGGTATCACCAATACTTCTACCGTCCGCGCTCAGAATCTCCAGGACCTGATCTATAAGCGCGGCCAGGCTGGCGTCACCAAAGCGAGCGTTACTATCGTCTTCGACAACCGGGACAAGACGCGGTCGCCGATCGGCTTCGAGGAATATGCCACCATCAGCGTAACTCGCCAGATTGTGCTAGGAGGCACAACCAAGTATCTGATCAATGGCCACCGTGCCCAGCAACAGACGGTGCACAACCTGTTCCAATCGGTGCAGCTCAACATCAACAACCCCAACTTTTTGATCATGCAGGGACGGATCACCAAGGTATTAAACATGAAAGCGGTCGAGATTTTGGCCATGATCGAGGAGGCTGCCGGAACGAGAATGTTTGAGGACAGGAAAGAAAAGGCGTTCAAGACCATGGCAAAGAAACAAATGAAGCTGGAAGAGATCCAGAAACTTCTGAGCGAAGAGGTCGAGCCCAAACTCGAGCGGTTACGGATGGAGAAGCGGGCCTTCCTGGACTTTCAGCAGACGCAAAACGACCTCGAGAGACTCACACGCATCGTGGTAGCACATGACTACGTCAGGTCACATGAAAAGCTCCAGCAATCGGCAGCAGACCTCGAAGCGAAAAAGCAACGGCAGAGAGACCTCGAGGCGTCGGCTATACGGCTCAAAAACGAAATATCCCATCTTGAAGAGGATGCGACGAGAGTCAAGGCCGAAAGAGACAAGGAACTACGCAAAGGGGGCAAAGCGCAGGCCCTCGAGGATGCTGTGAAGAAGCACTCCAATGAGCTCGTCCGCCTGGCAACTGTTATCGATTTGAAGAAGTCCAGCTTGTCCGAAGAGCAGGAACGGAAAACAGCTGGCGAGAAGAATGTTGCCGAGTTGGAGGCGGCGCTGAAAGAGAAAACAAAGGCGTACGAGAAAATCAAGGCGATACACGACGCAGCCAAGGAGGAACTGGAGAAGCAGAGTCGGGAGGCAGAATCCAAGGAGGAACTGCTCCAGACGCTGCAGACAGGTGTAGCATCCAAGGAAGGGCAGGAAAATGGATACCAAGGCCAGCTGCAGGACGCCAGAAACCGGGTGACTGCCGCGGTCACCGAGCAGGAGCAAGCAAAGATCAAAATCGCCCATCTCGAAAAACGAATCAAGGAGGAGGAACCTCGCGCCAAGAAGGCCAAAGAGCAGAATGCCGGGCTGCTGAAGGACATAGATGTTCTCAAATCGCAAGCCCAAAAACTCGAGAAGGAACTAGGCAAACTCGGGTTTCAGCCCGGCACCGAGGAAGAGATGTACAAGGAGGAGAACTCCCTGCAGCAGACCATCCGGAGCCTGCGGCAGGAATCAGATGCTCTGAAGCGGAAGGTGGCGAATATCGACTTCAACTACGCCGATCCAACGCCCAACTTTGACCGATCCAAGGTCAAGGGTCTGGTCGCCCAGCTGTTTACTCTTGACAAGGAACAGACCAAAGCCGGCACCGCACTCGAGATTTGTGCTGGAGGGCGGCTCTACAACGTCGTCGTGGATACCGAAGTCACGGGTACTCAGCTTCTCAAGGGAGGAAAACTCCGGAAGCGCGTTACCATCATTCCTCTGAACAAGATTGCCGCTTTCAAAGCCTCTGCAAGGGCAATCGCGACGGCCCAGAAAATTGCCCCTGGCAAGGTGGATCTTGCCTTGTCGCTCGTGGGATACGACGACGAGGTCTCGGCCGCGATGGAGTATGTCTTTGGCAACACTCTGATCTGTGCCGATGCGGACACCGCCAAACGGGTAACCTATGACCCGAACGTGATGATGCGGAGTATCACGCTGGAAGGTGACGCCTACGACCCCTCGGGAACTCTTTCCGGTGGCAGCGCTCCCAACTCCAGCGGCGTCTTGGTGACGCTGCAAAAGCTGAACGAGATCACCAGGCACCTCAAAGAGGCCGAGACATCCCTGAGCGCCCTGCAGGCCAAGATCGCGCGGGAGAAATCTAAGCTCGACCAAGCGCGCAGGATCAAGCAAGAGCTCGACCTCAAGACGCACGAGATCAAGCTGGCCGAGGAGCAAATCAGCGGCAACTCGTCCTCTTCCATCATCCAGGAGGTGGCCAACATGAAAGAGACCATCGCCCAGCTCAAAGAGTCAGTCGTTGACGCGAAGCAGCGACAAGCAGAGGCCAGCGCCGACGTCAAGCGGATCGAAAAGGACATGAAGGACTTTGACAACAACAAGGACGGCAAGCTCATTGAGCTCCAGGCCTCACTCGACAAGCTCCGGGCCTCTCTAACAAAAATGACAGCCTCCAACAAGACGCTGCAAAAAGAGCTCCAAGGCGCCCAGCTCGACTCGGAGCAAGTCTCGGCCGACCTCGCCTCAGCCCGCGAACAAGTCCAAGAAATCGACCTCGCCATCTCGGCACAACAAAAGGAAATCCAAGACCTAGTCCAACAACAGACCAAAGCCCAAGAAACGCTGGACATTGCGCAGGCTCAGCTCGACGACGAGCGCACAAAACTGCACGTATTCGACGACGAACTCCGCGCTTTAGAACAAGCCACCCGCTCCAAGAACACGCGCATAACAGAGGAAGGTCTCGAAATGCAAAAACTAGCCCACCAGGTCGAAAAGTTCCACAAGGAACAACAATCCGCCGCGCAGCATACCAAGCACCTCGAGCAGGAGCACGAATGGATCGCCGACGCAAAGGAGCAATTCGGTCGTCCTGGCACGCCTTACGACTACTCCCAGCAGAACATCTCAGAATGCAAAGCGACGCTGCGAAACCTGACGGAGCGAAGTCAGGGGTTGAGGAGAAAGATCAACCCGAAAGTGATGAACATGATTGATAGCGTGGAGAAGCGCGAGGTTTCGCTCAAGCAGATGATGAGGACTGTTATTAGGGATAAGAGGAAGATTGAGGAGACGATTGCCACGCTGGACGATTACAAGAAGAAAGCGCTGCAGGAGACGTGGGTCAAGGTCAATGGCGACTTTGGGCAGATCTTTGGCGAGTTGCTGCCTGGTAGCTTTGCGAAACTGGATCCCCCCGAGGGAAAGACGATTTCGGAGGGGCTGGAGGTTAAAGTCTGCTTGGGCAAGGTTTGGAAGCAGAGTTTGACTGAGTTGAGTGGTGGGCAGAGGTATGTTTTTTTCTTTTTTGTTCTGCGTGTCTCCTTTTTACCGGTACCATTCTGTGAAGAAGAAGAAAATACTAACCGGGATATATAGGTCTCTTATCGCACTGTCCTTGATCATGGCACTGCTCCAGTTCAAGCCGGCGCCAATGTATATCCTCGACGAAGTGGACGCCGCGCTGGACCTGTCGCACACGCAGAACATCGGGCGCTTGATCAAGACCCGCTTCAAGGGGTCGCAGTTTATTGTTGTCAGCTTGAAGGACGGCATGTTCCAGAACGCGAACCGTATCTTTAGGACGCGCTTCAGCGAGGGGACGAGTATGGTGCAGGCTCTTACCCCTGCTGATTTGAAATGATGTACGGGCTTTTGTTGATATTTTGTGTTTTGACTCTTTTCATCTGGAATACTTGGGCTGGGGCTGGAGCTGGATTGGTTGGGCAGTACTAGTATGGTGGGATACCCATGTCAGGATATGAAATGTCTCTTTTTTTCCATTCAAGGTCCGGTTGCGATTGATATACTGTTTCAGTTCAGTTGGATGGTTGAGTCGTGATTTTTCCTGTTGTTGTTTTGTTGTCTCGTTGGGTACGGATGATATGAGCTGTTGCCTGGACATGGACATTTGGCATACACTAAGGGGCCGGGCATTGGTGTAAGGAATGGCAGGTCATTATGAACATAATGGATGTGCTGGTTTGCAAATACGCCGCTTTGCCTTTGCTTCTATTACTTTCTGGTTGCTTGGCATAATGATGATATCCTCTTTGCTCTTTTTGAACATGACTCTCTACTGCGTGCCATGAGCGCGAACATTTATCTTGGAGTTGGTTACCATGTCGTTTTGTTGTCCGGTTCTTTATAATATCGCTCGTTCAGTCACGACTTCCGGCTTCTCGCTTAATGGTACACCTGTGATCTTGACTTTAGATGATTCAAGAGGGACGTAGTCTCGAGTTCTCGATGGTATCAATACATTCAGCTCAAGGCCGCGTCTATATAGCTATGGTCCTGTGGCAATACGGTGTGCGAAAGTATACCATACATGGCAAAGGCCACCCGAAAGCCTTTAGCAGCTACCCAACTTTTCAGTGCCTATTCCCCCATTCTACCCATATAAGCGTATACCACGTCTCTAATATGGTGTGTGTGCCTCTGTCAAAAGATGTCGGCCTCTACTGCTTAAGGTAAATATGAGTTCCCCTCTCGAGAACCTCGACAGGCATTCCAACCTCGACCCAGCTCTCCATGTCATCGGGCGAGTCTGACTTGTCAAATAACGGAGTCATCTGCATACCCAGGCACCCTTTCAGCTTTGCACCTTCATCAACGTCTCTGAACTTCCGCAGGGACCTGTCGGGTTCAACTGGGTGCCTGTAGCCGGTATCTGGGTCTACGTTTGGCAACTTGCATCTATGTTGTCAACCAAGTCAGCTACCATGTCTTGAATGAGAATAAAGGGGAGATAACATTTCAACTGCCGATGCCCAAGTGAAACAGAGTCCACTTAGTAATCGCACCAGGAGATCCACGGAGTTAAATGAGAGCAAGGTGAAGTCGAGACTGGGGACGAGTTTCGGGTCACGGGCGGCTTCCAGACTTACCGAACTGTCCGACATGACACGTGAAACTTGGAATTTTCCCGCCTGCTGGTCCTGGGACCGGGCTTGAAACAAATCGTCTTCCAGTTCTCCTCATCATAGGCGTCGGCTCCGTCAACTACAACATGTGTTTGTCACAAGGAACAGGTTGTCAGCGGAAACGAAGCCGTCAGTCAGGCTAAGCGATTGTGGGGTAGACCAGGGGGAGGGGGAAACCCTTACTCAGGATGTTTGCCCTGAATCTTCTCGGATCCAAAGTCTTGAGGATGGCATCCTTCTCAACCTTGTCACTAAAGTCCCGAACGCTTGAAAGGTTGAGGAGGTGGAGTGGATACTAGAATCGGAGTGCAAATCATTAGCGTGTTGTATGAGCGGGCGGGTGTGACAAGCTTCGCAGCGGCCGGATATCATGAACAAAACAGACCAAGGGGGGGCCGCAAAAGAATCCACTTTCATGAAACCGGGGAGAATACTCACGGCATCCTGAAAGCCCGTGACAGGTTGGTATCCCGCATCAGCTTTCGTCGGTGCGCACCGATGAACTTGACGTAATCGGGCCGGGTCGATTCGAAATATGCCGAGCCTGTTGCTCACGCCCAAGTAGAGCCGCAGCTCCCGAGGTAGCTCCGTCTCCAGGTTGAGCGCCGTGATCGTGTCTTTCCAGATCTTGACGTCTTCGTACTTGTAATCCCTCTGCTTGATCTCGTCCTCCGAGGGGAACGCGACGGGGAGCATCACCTCCTTTTCAGGAAGTGCATTGCGACCACGGGCGAACTTTGCACCAACCCAGGCGAGCGTGCCTCGCAGACCAGCTTCTTGCCAGGGGAACCGGAGAATCAGAAAAGCATCTGACGAGGGCGCTATAGAACCGACGCCCGTGGCCCTGGACTTGCTAATGTCTGGGAGGTAGATATCGACCTGCACGGTGGCCAGGAGAGGGAACTGTCTCTGAGTGATGAACTCCCACTCGTGCCGCGTCTGTTCCGCCTCCGAGGAGTCAAGCCCGAGAGGGAAGGGGCTCTTGAGCTGGGCAAAGGTGAACAGCCGGTCAAATTCCAGCCCTGTAGGGAGCACTTTGCTCCTCTTCAGTTCAATTCCCTTGCACGATTTGACCGGGTAGATGAAGAGGCTCTGGATCGTGGCTTGAGCTCCCTTGGGCTGCCGGGGCCCGGACCCGGGGCTGGAAGCGAGGCCAGACTTCTCGGAATCTTGCAGACCGAGCCGGGAGTGGGTCTGCAAGATGGCATCGGAGCGGGACGGAGGGGTTGGCGGGAATAAAAGGAATATGGGGAGGAGAAAGACGGCAAGTGTGATGAGAAGCAGGAACAACCCAGCGGCATCAATGGCCGGGCCGCTCCGGAGCGGCACCGAACCCTGATCGTCCATGCTTTTATGGTGGGTGTACGTAAGACAATAAATGTACGTATATAAAAAATAATGTGCAGACGGGACTTAATTGTTGACTTTGTAACGTGTGGCGTGCAACGTTTTGCATTGGTGTTGGATAGCGTTTTTTTAGCCGCCAATGTCCGTCATCAGCGCCGACAAAGAGTCCCTGTTGACTTGGGCGCTGTTAGTGCTTCATCCGCGACCTCCAAGTGCGACTACAGTGTTATGTAAGCACACTACCACCGAGTGGTAACTCAGCTCGAGGGTGGACAACGTAACCAGGTATTTACCTAGGTCAAGCATAATCGATATTCTTGACGGTTGCAAGCAGTCAATTAAACTATTAGACATCGTGGATCCCCATCGGCTGGTACCTCCCGTCACTTTTGCCCCGGTATTGCGGCTGCACATTCATCTGCGCATGCCGTGGTAGGTCGAGACTACTACGTATCATCGATTTGGATAATCAACCCCATATCTCGTCCCGTACTACGCATCACTTAAGAAGGCATGCACGTATATATATACCTGCTCCCCTGTGTGTAAACCCTCTTCAGCCGGGAAATGCTAGAATATGATGTGATGTTTACCGGCTCACGGACGACAGACACATCATCATATGAAATCTATCATTAGAAGACGGCAAGCACTGACTGCGCGGCTCATACCGAACGGAATCTTTGAACCAAGAGGAGCAAGAATTCGACCAAAATAGCAGCATTTCCCGTCTCAACATGTGAGGTTTTCCAGGAAGGGAATACTTTGGTCTTTTATTCCCCCCTTCTGTCTTGTTTTGCTCCTGAAGGTCCCTGTCTATCTGTCAACTTGAAACCCCTTCCAGATTAAGTAACGGAGGAGGCCGCGCAACAATAATTCTCAACGCCATGGACGAATCGGCCTTACCTTTCACGTCACACCGCCAGGAGATGAGATGCCAACGCCGAACAATTTACACTACATTAGCATAGGGCTGCAGTGTAAAGGGAAAAGACTGCGCTGCGTCTTTAACCCCGCCGGTCCGATTCGCGCCCCTAAACCCATCCCCGCTCGAGGATGATGCCGGCCACGGTGCAATCGGCATCCAACCTTCCCCAACCCGGATCAGCGATGCGTCTCCAAGTTATTTTTGACGTCAAGACCAAGTGAGGTGGCCTCGTCGCAATTCGACGCGCCCTCTATATGCCGGTTCAAAAAGCGCGCCGTCCGTGCCTCTTCTGAATGAAACGGGATTGCGCCCCGAAAACAGCGGTCGTGGTCATCCACCCTGCAGAAATCCGGAGAGGATGAATTGCTGTTCCAGACAGACCGCTATGTAGGTTCACCTCTTTTTCGGTTTTGCCAAATCATATTGCTTCCATATTCCTGGTTAGTGGCGTTTTTTGCACTGTCGGGACCCTATCGTTTCTCATCGTCGCATCCATGGCTACGCTGCTGGATGGGAATGACGCATGCGTCAGTGTCCCAAGCAGGCAAAAAGAGGCGGAGGAGTGGTTGTACTGCCAATTAGGTGCGCCCTGATTGGAAGAAGGCATGCACTGGAGAAATGAGGAACGGTACGGGGTACGGGGTATGGGTATCCAAAAAGCTCAGAAAGGCTCAACTTCCCACACACAAACCTTCAGACGCTCTCCTCCAGGCGCGATATGGGCGACTGTCTTGACTGATATGCTCAGGGGTATCGCGGTCTTGGACGGAAAATCACTCTTGGTCAAGCCCAGTTCAATCTTGTTGTTCTCCACATCCTTCTGGAACAACCCAGTTGGATGGACAACACCAGCTAGTCTTCTCAACGTGTCCGGAACAAGGTTCCAGGTTGTACGGTCCAGTGCCCGAAAGCGGGATGGGCCCGAGGGTGGCATGCTCTGGAAGCCCCGTTCGAAGCTCACAACGGCCGGTGATCAAGACCATGGGGCGGCGGGTTTGGCGTGTGGCCACCATCCCTCCGATCCTATCGGACTCTCCTGCACGGCATCTCCATGCTTTTGGTGTGCTTGGCCATGTCATGTTATGGTCTGAAGATACGGTTTCACATGTCGTACCTGCATCTCGGCTTTTGTGAGTGGATAGGGGAGTTGCTCCTAAATTGAAGCCAGTTTTTTGGCGGGGGGAAAAACAGTGGTCGATGAGCTGCAATTTTTGGTGGTGATATCCGGGACAGATGCACGTGCAGGCGCGGATGTCGGAGGCTCTAACTCGGTCAAGGAAAGAGCACGCGCCGTAGGCGAGATGAGACGATATCAGACGCGCTCGGTCTTAACAGCACTGATCACATGTCGCTCTCTGCTGACCTACAACCCTTGTCTTGACTTCCATTCAGAGTATGGATATCGGGAGTTGGGCTGGATCATGGATGATGGTTGATGAGCTCCTGAGAAGAGGGCGGGAAGGTCCGTGATCAAGTGGAGTTGTCCACAAGCGTATATTCGGAAACATTGGCGTGGTGTCTTTGGTAAGGTTAATTTGCAGAAATTGGCAGGCTGGGTATGGTGAGCCGGTGACTGGTGAACCATCAACAAACGGGGGCAGGACGGAGTAAATATCGCACTTGGAGCCTTGCGCAAAGCAGAAGGGACAGGAGGATATGATGGAAAGGGAAGGTGTTTCACCGGGATACACAGGGACACAGGGACACAGCCAGGCAAGGCAGCAGAATAGTCTCTCTGGTCTTTTGTTCTTCAAATTGGCATCCATGGGAAGTTGGGAAACTGGCGTAGTGACGGAGGCTCGGAGCATCCGTTGAACTTTGCGGGGATTGGGGGTCGAGCGGACTTCTTTCCATATTATCTGTGTCCACCTCGGCACCTTCCTCTGGCGGAGATATCTGCCCAGCAAGGTTCACCGCGGCATCTTGCGCGGATACCTTGATACCGTAATCGAGGCTGCATGTGGTAAAGTATGTAGCTTCTCCATGCGATGCATGGGTGACAAGAGGCAGCTAGCAATGAGATACCGACATGCATGTGCTTATGACTATTGGTTTGCGAGGACTCCATGGATACCAGCAGGGCCTCTTTGTGGAGAATGACTTTCACTCGGGCCATGACTATGAAAGACAGACTTGATGGCCTGGAGTCCTAAACACTCGAGGCCGCGATGTCATGAGTCTGGCTCTGGAAGTTGCATTTGAGATTGACGAGATTACTCAATGGGCAATCTTAGTGGGGTATATGTGAGATGTGATAATGAGAAGAACAAAAAGAAAAGTCGTTGGACAGTCACAGTCTCACAGGCTCTCGGTGACCCCCCTGTCGGGAGAAGCGCCACTGCCGTATGATGCAAGGGGTGGAGCGTAACATTGCGCGATTCCACGGATGCTGAGATGACCATCGGAATTGGGGTACGTACGTGATACGTCGGGGTCGGTGGTGGTTGGAGCTGTGAGGACTGATCGATCGTGGCTGGCGGGCTGGCAGGAACGGCGGGAGGGCTTGCCGCCGACCCCTTGAAATCTGGAGTCCTTCTCTGCATCCCTGAACCACTTCCTTTTTTGGTCGCAGGTGTCCGTGAGGCCTATTTTGTATAAAGTATTTGCACGGAGTAATGTACACGTGTATTCCGTAGCAAATGGCCCTCCTCCGTATACAGTAGATTAGAGTCCCGGCAGTAGTCACATTGTTATTAGCAATGCAGAATGTGATTGTGCAACTTGTGAGTCTGAGGTGGGGTGATGATGGATTCAGGTGGCCTCCTGTCAAAAATTTCGCCCTGTCTCCTTCTTTCCTCTTCTGATGTGACGAGGTGCGGGAAGTCCCCAACCCCGGGACGCCCAGACGGCGAGTCTCCAACAACGGGCGGTTGATCCGAAACTGCTGTGGGAAAGATGCACCTCACCTTCGATCCCGTCCATGATGTGCGCGCCTTGTCCAGAGGTGGCCGGATTACCTTGACATGGTCAAAAGCCAGGAGAACTCGGAAGGAGCTTCCAACTTCACCTGCGCTTCATCACCTCGTCGGTGGCCGGCCCAGGAAGGTACAGAGTGGAGGCTCGGGGTGAGCTGGGTTGTGTGCATCATGTACGTACAGTACACTGCCGTATGGTCCCATTTGGTAGGCTACGACCGGCAGCTACGTTGTCTGTCTGCGTCTCTGCTACGAGGTGAAGGCCAAGGTCAAGGTCAACGAGTTCGGTATGTCGAATATCCGTGGTTTCCCATCCATGCTTGGCTTGGGTACTCCGTACCTCATGTCTTCCAGAAAACAAGACCTATTTTCCTAGGTACTGTGGGTACCAGGTACTTGTACCCAAGACCTGACCATCTGGATGACGCTAGATTAGCGTGCCCCTGGTCTAAGAACAGTGGGGACGCGAGCTGATCGTAAGTGGGGGGAAGAGACCGTTAGCTTTCAAGATCCCGGAATACGTGCTAGAACCCACCTGGAATAGGTCAAGCGGTCTAGGAACATGGACAAGACAGGGATTTCTCTGAATCTTTCAGCCGATATCCTTACGAAATAGTTTTGCGTGTCCGGCGGCAAATGGAACTAAGTAACACCTCTAACTTCCTACACTAGAGCTCAGGTGTATCTGGAGTCACGATTACACCAGATACTCCTTATTTCCCGTAGTGTAATACCATCAACCCACAACGCCATGAGCCCGGCTGGCACTTGATCCGACAGGGGTGTTGACCCCTGTGGTTGGATAGGGCTATGATCTGTTGCACGGATTGTGAGCTCCATATTGAGTACCTTACAGTACCGATACACTTAGCTTAGCTGAGACTGCTTGATTACCTGCCTGACTTGCGAACCCTCGCACCAGGTCCGAGTTATGACTCGGTGAAATTGGAAGAGCTCCCAAACATTTTTCTAGAAATCTCGTGACCCAGGATAGGTACCTTCAAAGATTTGTGAGATGGGTACAGTTCAGGAGAGCTCCTTCAGGGCATGGCGTTAATACCAGAGGCAAGCCACTTCCGTATCCAATGATCGAAGCCACTTTTATGCCAACATGGGGCTTAATTAACTAGTCAAAGACCAATGGTCAAGGATGACCAGACGCGATCTTTGCATGAATGTGGCACGCCATCAAGTGGGATATCTTCATTTTACAGAAATTACACCCCTGACATTCTAGCCATCATGTCATATTCTCAGCCGCAAACGCGGACGCCTTGGTGGCTCCTCATGAGGGCAGTGTGTCTGAGACACTTTGGAGGTGGGAATGTGAGGTTCTGCGGGCCGGTTTTGCAGCAACTCTCATGTCGGTACGCCGCAGGAGTTATGTCAGCATCAACTGATATACGGATGGGTACATTTGTACTCCGTAGTTGTTGCTGTTAATGTTTTCCATCGTCTATGGAGATCTCCAGGAGCATGCTGTGACACGTGATTGAGACTTCATCTGAACTTTTCTGCAAATCGAGCCCCAGGATGAAAGATCGGCTTGTTATAGGTCCACTGGACCTGGATCTGAATGATCATGAACCAATATCTGCAAGATCTAATAGCTGGATTCCCAGGTCATATTGCCATTGGGCTCTTCCACAGAGTCTTCTTTTTTGTCTTCCATCACATTGATTTCCGAACTCATTTGAATCCTGGGCGCTGGGACATATATGTTTGCACATTTATCAGATGGTTCAAATCACGGTTCTTTTGTGAGGAATAACATCAATTCCCGTGAGATGATATAATCAACTAACCGCGGATCCTTTGCCTGGGGTAGGACACACAAGGACTACCAGCTTTCGGGGCGCATACACCAGGTACCTACCCCATATCTACGGGTTACTGTGCCTCTGGAACACGACAGGAAATGATGGAGCAATGTGCTGTTATCCCGCCGTTACACTACGGCTTTACCCGGGGATGCTCTACACTACATGTAGCACTCCTTCCGTTGCGGAATACTGCGCAAAATCGAGGATATTCGTCATCTCATCTCCAAAGGCATACCTTACATGTAGTGTAGACCTATCGCCGGGCTGGGGACGGTACAGCACAGTACCCGGACCGCACCTGCTGCTTCCGTTTCCATTCCCCGTTCCAGCCCTCTCCACCTACCACATGCAATCGAGGTTTGATCTGGCCGCATACCCAGAACCAAGAATCTTGGGAAAGTAAAAATTCAGGGCGAGTGGTACCTTCCGCTTTCCCAGGCCGATGTGATGGCCTGTGCTTCCTAATCTCCATGATCCTAGTGAAGAGCATTCCGTCCTCCAAGGAACAATCGTGAGCATCATCCACCAAGACCCCAGTTTGGCATTATTTTGCACCGCACCTCATATGATTTGCATCATTGACGGTAAATTGGCAATCAGCTTGCCGGGAACAAGAAGTCGATCGTCCAACAAAGCAAGTGAGAATATTATGTTCTCACCTAACGCATTTGGCAGCACCGTGCATTACCGCATCGTCAATTCGATCTCGCCAAGCCTTTTTTTTTCTTCTATCTTTGGTCAATCTTGGTTGTCTGTGCCTCATGCTCCTTGCATCTCTCCTGTCCAGGAGGGAGTTCGTCCCAGCTGACAAGTTCGAATGGTCTCACAAGAAGCTTCACTCACATCAAGATTTCAGGAACAGCTGCCAAACCTGATCCATACCGGAAGCGCAATATAGTCAACATCCGGAGCGTTGCATCTCAAACCCTGAAATGGCCTCCGAATAGGTCCCGAACGGTCATGGTGCACCTTCACACGATATATCGTCAACGGCAAGGGTTCGGGCGAATGACACCTTGCCGGCCCAGCGCCTGGCGTGGAAAATCATGTGTCGGCACCCCTGCGGTTCGTCCCAAGATCGAAGCTGTGTCTCATCACTCAGCACACGAGATCCATTGGGATGGCGCCGCCTCAGTGGCCACAGGCTCCCTGAACCTTGTTCGTCCCTATTTTGCTAACCTGCATACGGTAACGGAGTAGGGCCATCGACGGATACGGATACAGTACGTGCATTCTGTGCGCTATGAATGCCCCTACCACGTCGCTCCACCTTTCTCCGTCCCCCCCCCCCCCCAATTGTACCGATACAGCCAATCCTTACATATGGGCTTGGGCGAGTACCCATACCCATACCCCCAGACCCATGTCCTTGCTGGCTCGAAGCTCCTGCATACGCTATCTGGACCACAGACAGCTCTTCCAAAGCTTCCAGAGAGCTCCGTTCCGGTTCCAAGCCCACATGGGTCTGATAGCAAACTTGACATGGACAATATCGTCGCAAAGAGCCACAAGAACCGCACCCAAACCGCCCAGCATGCCAGTCTCTAAGAGCAATTCCTTTTGTTGCTCCCGCAGCTGATCAAACTGTTGCATGGTCAATACGGATCTTCCCTCCTGTCCCTCCCCCAAGTTGCTCAACAACTCATGACAAGGAGTCGCTTTGTTCTCAGGCTCAAGGCTCAAGGCTCAAGGCTCAAGGCGCCTCTGGCAACAGATTCACAGTCTGCAGGGTGCAGTATTATGATACCAGGATTCCTGTACGCCCTCATTACCACCCTCCTCGGCTCCCCACTATGTCGGGTTTGTCTGTGTGCGTCGGCGCACTTGGCAACTGGACGCCCCAGTCATCCGAGGCTTCATTCCAGAATGCCCAGAAGTAATAGGTTGGGCTTGCCCTTGTATCCTATACCTACGACATGACCCGTGAAGTGTTGAGAACCATGTCTCTGTACTTGATGTAGTATTCAGAAAGCTCCAAGAGCTTCATCATGAGAGTCCGACATTTGGAGTTCCTGGTAAAGAGGTCGCCATAGCTCGTTGGCGGGTAGCCAGATGACGAGTTTGCAAAATCAGCTGCTGTGATCAAGCCATTCACCAAGCCGGGGAGAGGGCGCACGTCCTATTCTTCGGCTGTAAGAGAGATTGCGCTACCTTCAAGGATAGCTTCCTGGAAAGAAAAGGGGAAAAAGTGACTTGAGAAAGCATCACCAGCTGAGCGCCCTGGGGGGATGGCCCAGGTGAGCGGTCACCAGAATACGTCCTGGGCTGTGGATTAGACCAGGATTGCAAGTGCACCCCCGCGCAAGTTTCTTGGGTCGAGCCAGGCCTGGGCGGATGGATCCTGGGTGGTTTGCCCTGTGGTGCCGTTGGACATGACCTTCGCCATGGACTGATCGACTAACACGTCCCAGCTTCCGCTTCCCGCACCCTGCCTCCGTCAACGGCCATTAGCCTTTGCCATATTGCATCCCCGGTTGAAGCACCCCGTCCCTCTCACACCAGCGGGCTTGCCCCGTTTTGTATTGACCGTCTCCAGTCTGTCATGTTTTGTTGTTTTACCTGTCATAGCCTGTTCTTCTTGCTTTGCTGTGTCATGTTGATAATTTTCTTTTCGTTGCAAGGGCCCTCGTAGTGTTACCTTATTCCCCTTTCCCTTCCTGCTACTACTGCTCACTGCGCCGGCTTCTCTTTTTCCGAAGCAGATCTAATCTCACTCTGGGTCCATCACCTTTGGATACTCGCAGTCGGCGCATGCTACTTCCTCTTGGCCAGCCTTTTGACTAAGAGTGAAGGTGCTTTGTCGGTTTTATGTCACTTGGTGTGGCCTTGACTTGCTGCTCAACAAGTGAGTGTCCTGCTATGTCCAGTACAAGGTCAGTAATACACACCCCTGACATCTAGTAGCCTCAAAGGTTGATACCATCTTTTTCTCTTGGAGTAAAAGGACGTCCATCACCTCGGGGCTATGTCATATCTCCTTCAATGTGCCAGCCACCGTTAACTTGGAACGCACCTGCAAGTCCTCCTCTCTACCAATAGCACCTCATCTCGGGCGTCTACAGAACGGAGTCCCGCGCTGGGCCGGCCAGCAAGCTCCATCAACCTATCGTTAGATCAAGACTGGTTTACCTACCCCAGGGTCGATCTGAGATTTCCAGCCAAGTAACCAGTGCCTGGCTAGCAACCTCTCAAAAGCAACCCCCTCCACAACACGGCCCCTCCCCCTCCTGGTTGGTGAGAGGGTATCCATATGTAGCTTGCCCGGACGCGCACCCACAAACCATACATTGTGTGCGGAGAGGTCTTCCCAATCCAGCGGAATCCCCCCAAGTCTTGGTGGTATTCTTCTGAATCTTGTCCACGCCAGGGAACCCATATTACCTTTCACTTCGATCCCTGATACTTCCTCATCTGGCTTGAGACAGATTACGACTTCGCCCAGATCAAGCATTCACTATTAACCAGGGGTATCTCATAAGAATAATTGCGCCGGGGCACTAGACACACTTGCATACCACCAAACAAGTCAGGGCCATGTTATTCTTTCCTTCCTGATCAAGCTTGTTTGGATTATTTTTCTTCTTTCTGTATCTGTCTTACGCTGCTCGCCTTGAGCTTTTTCTTTCTATTACCCGAGGGGCGCCCATGAGGACTTTGGGGGATTGGTGAAGCCTGTGGACATCGACCCGGATTTCTTGAGCATTTACTCGATCGACAACCTGCCCCATTCACACGGCCTCGTTACCTGCGGATGGTCTCGATCTCCTCTTGACAGCAACGAACGAGCCCGCTCCGATTTCCAGATCGAACCGTGCCGCCAGGCCTCTGCTGAAGGTTGCTGGTTCTCAGGCTCCATACCTTCGAGATCGATGTCTTAGCAAGTCTCGTAATCCAGACCACGGTACAAACACATACTGGATAGGCTACGTGCTGGACCAAAGTTGGACTTGGGTGTCGCAACTCGTCACAATGAGCGACTACTACCATCACTTTCTGTCCTCGATGGCTGGCGCAGGTGGACAGTCTATGGGCGGTCAGCCTGAGAACAGCCCACCGATACCGCATCATCAAGCCATGCTGAATGCGGGTCCGCCTCTTACCAACCCTTACCAAAGCTTGGGATACTTCACCGGGTTCCCCGAGCCCATAATGTTCAATGCGCCAAAGGCCCAAAGGAGCAGACGAAAATCAGCACCTGGCCTTGATCACATCAAACACAGACGGACGAGATCTGGATGCTACACGTGTAGGAGTCGGAGGGTCAAGGTACAAGCCATCCAATCCCCATTAACTACAGAATTCAATAGGCCTGCTCTAACATCAAGACAGTGCGACGAAGTGCGCCCTATATGTGAAAGTATGAAAGCACTCCCACACTCCATCGCCGGCTCTCTGCTGACTTGATTCAGGGTGCAGAAAAGGAAAACGGGAATGCAATTACCCAGAACCAACGCCGGCAAAAGGGGCGGCTAGTACAGGCTCTCGAGAGTCGTCGGGTCAAAGCCAACAGACAAGCCCCAGCTCTTCTCACTGTGGCGACGATGACGAGGACGCCGGGCTGGAGTCGAATCTCGACCCAATCTTGGACGAAGAAGAAGACGACACGGAACCTCAAAGTGCCACTACTCAGTCGTCGATGCCTATATTCCCGCCTCGGAGGACGAGCACGGCATCGATGTTTGGTCTCCAGCGTATCGCCACTGGGCCACGGCAGGAGTCAGAAACGCGGTCGCCTGGGGGTAACAACAGCTCCTCGTCACCCTCGGCCCTGAGAACAAAAAACAGCATGTCTGGCTTAAGCACACCCGGTCTTCCAGGGACGTTTTTTCCGACGTCGTCTGCCCGGCCCGACTGGTCTTCATTTCCAACCGATGTGCAGTTTTATCTGAACTACTTCTACGACAACATAGGCCATTACCACTACTGCATGGTCAACGACTCGGACGACTTTTTCCGCACAGTCTTGCTGGGCATGGCAGCCCGGAACGATGCCCTCCTTTATGCCGTCGTCGGCTTCTCGGCTTATCATTACATGTTGAAAGCCCCAAACGGAAGGATCAAGGACTTCTTGCACTACTACAATCTCAGCGTGAGCGTGTTGTTGGCATTTCTCAAGAGCAAAGAAAGACACAATATTGCGACGCTGTTGACAATCTTGCAGCTCGCGACCATGGAGGTAAGCTGCAGTGTTCTCCCATGCTATCGCAAGGCTCCGAGTCGAATATGCTGACAGGCGCGCAGGAGTATCTCGGTGATTGGGTCAACCTCATGGGTCACCAGAAGGCCGCTCTCGAAGTCCTGACGCAACTCTTCAGCCCGCAGACAGTTATGCAGAGCCCCGCAAGTCGCATGATCTTGACGTGGTATGCACGGTTTGACGTATTCATCGGGATCATGGGGAGTTGCGAAACCTCTCTGCCGCGAGAGTGGTTTGCAACCAATGTCGAGTACTACGACTCCAAAATCGCCCAAGAACCGGGGAATCTGTCGTGGAAAATCGAATCCGCCTCCGCACGGCTGCGGTTCATTGCTATGGAGATGTCCCATTTATTTGGAAGGGGCGCGCGAAAAGAGGTGTCGGAAGAGGAATACGCCGTCGAACATGACAGACTGTCGATGGCGCTGGAAGAGTGGAAGAATAGCCGGGAGCCCGCCTTGGAAGACGGCTCGCATCTCGTGACAGAGTTCGAAAACTCTCATGTTGTGGGACCCGACGACATAGTCAGTCCTTTTGTTCCGGGAACCCTGTTCAGGCCCCCTTTGTTTGCTTGGACAATCCTTACCTGCGAATGGCACTCGATCGTGCTCATGCACGCCAGCCAGGCTGTTTCCGAGCCATCAGACGAGACTCGGGAGCGGATGACGGAACACGCTCATGCAATCTGCCAGACTTGCCAGTCTGTCCAGCTCTGGCCACTGAGCCCTGGGGGAAGTATGATTATTCTGCACCCGTGTCTGGCCATTGCATCGCTGTTTGTGCTGCGAGACACCAAACATGACATGTGGATTAGGAGGAAGTTTGCGTTGCTGGAAGGGATGGGGTAAGTGGCTGTTTCTTGGGCCTTATACGCCTCAACACCAACCACAACGGACATTCGGACTAACTTGAAATGTTCATAACAGGTACATATCGCCGAAAACCATGCGCACACGTATGGCAGAGCTATTCAACGACCAGAGCTGCCTCCACTGGTGGCTTCCAAACCACGAAGGCTTTACGCCAATTCTCCAGACGATCCGAAACTTCGCCGACGACCGCAATGCAGCGGCTGTCTCGACGCAGGGTGATAATCTTGGCCAAGTCCGCCATGTTTTCTCCAAGATGGAAATTGGACAACAAACAGATATCAAGACGGAGTGCGGCAGCAACAGCGGGTCGAGAGAGATCAAGTCGGAAAGCAGCTCGGCGTAAACAGGCTGATACGATGCCAATCACGGATGAGGCACTCGCTATTCTCCCGCCAGCCCAATAATCATACCAGCAGTCTTGGGGATGCCTGCATGGAATCATATAATGTGACCTCCGAGTAGGGGATCCTGGCTTGAGCGAGAGGATGAAAGCGGAATAAATACACAGGGGAAGGCGAGACCATCGTGGCATCAGGATGGGTTGACGTTGGCAAAAAATGCGGCTCTCGCTGTATCTGCATCTGCATCAGCTCGTCAACTTGGAGGGACAATTTCCCGGAACTATATTATGCGGCAGCCTGCAACGTCATTGATACTAATGCAGATGCGGGCGCTTGGATCGCCTTTCGCGCCTTCACACACTTTATTCACACCCTACACGGCCATGTCCCGCGGTCATGGTCGAATCCCGATGATCCTGCTCTGGAGAAAGAAGGTCAATTGCAACCATCCCCTCGTCGAAAGGCTGAAACACGGCTCGCCATTGACACTCTACGCGCTCGAACCAACTTCTCCAAACTCTCACGCATGGCTTGTTGCATACCGGCAGGCTGGCGCACCGAAAATCCAACAGCAATACTTCAGACGATACGGATATATTTTGACATTCGCCTATCTTTGCTGTTTCAAGTGGGCGTCAATCTGAAACACAGAACACGTTCCCTAAAATGCCAACGGCCCGTCTGTCCGGCAATATGACGATCTTCTGGCCATATAAATCATCATGTCGATCCGCAGAGCATATCATCTTTCCCGTCAATATCCTACCGGCTGTGTACTGTTACGGCTCTGGAAGAATCCAGCATCAGCACACGCCAGCCTTGGTACATAATATCTGGCTCTTTACGTTATACTTGCATTCGACGATCTGACTTGTACTAATTTCTGCGGCGATCCAAAATACTTTTTTTCTCGAGCATTGCAAATGGGGGGTTGTCATGGTCTGGTTTCATTTACAGTACCTGTCCTGCCAGGTGTCAATACATCATCATATATCCCAAGCACATTTTTTTCTTTAACACCTTACAATACCTACCCACCTTTTTCAATTCATCTACTTGTATTATTAGTAATGCATCTCCTTCTTTTCTTCTTCTGCCTTTTATTCAAATAAACCTTGTATATTTAACAACATATAATCTTGTTGTCCTTTCTTCATCTCTTGTGCCCTGTATTTATAACTTTGCGGTATAGCTAGACTTGCTTGTCCTTGGGAACAACTGACTATTCCCCGGTATCCCGAGGAGTAGGGCCCTATCTAATCATCAACCTTTCTCCAACATTGACCTTGTAGATGTTTATATCGATGTAGCTCGTCTAGATCTTGTTACGAAGGGGGGTTTGCATCCCATGTATTTTATTCCTTTTTCATGTTAAATATCCCTTTTTCTAGCACCTATATGTTCCTAAAACGGTAGATATAATTCATCTTGCATACATGTTTCGATGGTTACTATGCATGTACAGCTTTGTGACGTTGCTAGGTAAACAAATGACGCCTTTGTGAAATAGGGGCTGGCTGGCTGGCCTGGTTGCTGGGTGCCTAGCTGTTGACAGGGGTCTGCTTGTGGTACATACATGTACATACAGCACGCACTCCGCGGTAACGAATACGCGGGCTTTGTAAATACGGATATGAAATATCTAACCCTATACCTAGTTCTGGCATATGAACCTGGTTCTCTGTGTAAATTAACATCTATAAGCAGTTGACACAAAATTTTGACCGTGAGAATCACGGGAGGTACGGGGTAGATTAAGGGTTATCTCTAATGGTATCTAGCTCATTACCTTGCGATACATACAAGTAAAACAAAGACGGGAGAGAACGAATCGGTATCAGAGATAAACCACAACAACACCACTAGCAAGCAAGCAAGAAACAAAAACAAAGCAAAATGAAGATAAAAAGCAAACCCCACAATTCCTCCCTCCCTCAAACCAACCATTAACATAAACAGACAAAAAAGAAACAGGTATTATTTGGCCTGGAATCCGACATAGACTTCCCGCTGCGCTTGTGCTTGTGCTTGTCATTCCAAAAGGTAAAGAAAGCAAAAACGACAAAAACGACAAAATATTAAAAATAAAAAAAGACATCCAAGAGAGGTATCGCTCATTCGGGCTTCTTCGCCTCGTGCTCTTCAGCAGAAAAAGGCTGCTCCGTTTCATCTCCCTCCTTCTTCTCCTTCTCCTTCTCCAGAACCTCGGGAGGCCCAGCATTGCCCGTACTATCCTCCGTCGACAAAGATGAAGATACTGGCTCTGCTGGCTCCTCCTCAGGCAACGATTTGATCTCTACTGTAATTTCGTCAGGTAAAGGGCCATCATCATCATCTTTCTCATCTTTGCCCCCTGTCGTCGCGTTTGCTATGACATCAGTTTGGTCTTGCTGCTCTTCGGTTGGGGTTTCGGGGATCTCCTCCTCCTGGGTAGCCCGGTCGGGGATCGTGGGCTCAGCGGGAGGGATCTCCTCTGCCGCTGGTTCTTCCCCTTGAGTGGGTTCCGTTTTTTCTTCTGAATCCTGCGCCTCTGATGGTTGCTTGTCATCGAATTGCTGGTGATCCGCAGTGATGGTTTCTACCTCTGGGGTAGGGACAGGCGACTCGACCTCCTCGCCCGGGATTGATTCGATTTCTGATACTTTGGTGGCTTCGTCCGAGATAGGGATGACGGTGGGCGGTCGTAAAGGAGGCTGGTCTACCATTGTGTGCTCTACAATAACAGGGACGTTCATTCCCTCGTCTGACTGGCCGTCCTCTGAGATCTGCATCTGCTTCATCCTGTTGGCAACGTCCGAGGTATCATCTTCGTCTGCCTCCAATACCGTGCCCACTGCACTCCCGGTTGAGGGGCTGCTCTTTATATGCCTCTTCGTATTCGTTCTGCCAGCCGAGAAGTCGCCTTGATCGTCGAGATCCATTCGCTGTGACGATGTCTTGGTGAGCAAGATAGGTGTAGGACCGTGCTGCTTCGTATCGCTACCGCCATTTTCGGGGGGGCTGGTAAAGCTCTCCAGACCTTCGGCCTCGGGCGGCAGCTTGTAGTTCTCGCCCGGCAAGAGGTCGTATACGTCGCACACAGTCTTGAAGAACACATATAGCCCCGTCTGACCTTCGACAGACCAGAACACCCCGCGGTGCTGAAACCAGGCATGGGCAAAAATGCGGTGAAGGCGGCGAAAGACGTTGACCAGGTTCTTGAGAGCCGTGGTTTTGTCGTGGGAGTCGACGACAAAGCGGCTGGGGAAGATCTTGGCGTTGGTTACAACGTTGGCGGCCCAGTCCAGTGTGTGGCAGCAATAATCGATGGCGCAACAGCTTTTGGGCTGGTCGTGCACGGCGCAGAGAAACTGCCACTCGCTAGCACGCATCTCGGGGCATGTGGCCGCGCTGCAGGGCGGAGTATCGAACAAGAAGCCGACGATGAGACTGTTGCATTGTCCGATCAGGAAGCGACAAAGTTCGTAGAGCCACAGTGTTTTGTCGGTGCCCGGGGGCGGCGCGGCCAGCATCTTTGCTGTCTCACGTGTCACGGGCGAAGTGTTGCTGACGGTATGGTAGTAGTGGAGAGCGGCAAGATGTTCCTGAAGCTGAAAGGCTGAGTCGAGCTGGTTTGGATATCCGTGTCAGTAACTTGCAAGCTCTGCGGATGGCCATAACGAGAGCCAAGACCGTTGCTCGGAGATTGCGCACCTCTTGTAAAGGGATGAGCGGTGGTCCGGCTGCCATGTCGGCGGCCCTGGTGCCCGGGTGGATGCGGCGCTTCGAATTCGCATCCATGACCGTTTGCTCCATCTGCTGCGCTTGACGAGCCGCGGCCGGGCCCATGGATGGCGACTTGGGTCCGATCTGAATCTCGGCAGGGGGCGGAGGGCTGGGAAGCCTCGGGGAGCTCGGCGCCAGCGACATCATTGAACCGACGTGTATGATACCCAGGTAGATAGACTTCGTTGTCGGGCCGGGCTCCTGCAGGCAGAGCTTAGTGGTTCGGGGCGAAGGGCCGTGGCTTCTTATGGGCCCTCTTTGAGCTTGCCACGGAAGACAACCAGTATTGAAGGTCACGAGATTGGGGGGAGGCCGAATGAAATCGAAGGTCTGAATTAAAAAGCGTCGATGTTGTTGTCGTTCAGGTTCGAATTTCGGGTTTGCGCGGCGCTAAAGCTGTGCTTTCCGGAGCAGCAGAGCTCGATGCGATTTGAGAACCTGCCCCTGGTCAACCTGGCCCAAGAGGTCTTGGCGTTATGGAGGCTGCAGGGGTAGGCAGCCGTATTTTTGTATCCATACGACAGATACGTAAACACAGTTGTGGACTCAAAACATGGTCAGGTAACTGGTATTGAATACAACGTCAATATAACAGACATAAATAAGACTAGAAGCAGGTAAAGACGTTTATATTCTACTTGTCTTCTAGTTATCAGATATATCGTGGCTAATAGCAGAGTCATACTAGGTATTTAATATAGTTTAATATAGTTTTATATATCTATATTTAGTTCTCGAATATTATACGTATAATAAGGTATAAAAAGTATTAGCTTACTTAGTCTTAAATCTTAGCTATAGTATTTTTTATAGGATATATCCCCTACTCTACCTAGTCTAACTACTTCTATCTAACTAATTATAACCTACTATATTACCCCTTTAAATACTAGTCTAAAATAGTTTTATATATTTCTATTTACCCCTTTTCTTAATTAATAAAACTACTATTTTCGTTATTTCGTTTATTACTATTACTAATTTTAAAAAACTATAACTTATTTATATAATTATAACTAAATATAACCTATAACTATTAATTTAAAATAGCTATTTCTAGTTCTATAACTTTATTACTCCTTTAACTCCTATAATTACTATAATTATTTATTTAGACTTTTTAATTATTTTTATATTTAAGTTAATATCTATACTTTCTAGTAATACTATTTATTATAAAGATAGTAATATTAATATTAATAAAGATAAAGAAGATAGTAATAGGATTAATAAAAACGAAACTATAAAGTAAAATAAGTTTAGTCTGTAACAACAGCGACATACCACACCACTGAGCTGTAACGATCGTGACATACCACACCACTACGTAACATAGCCCAAAAGAGCAACTAGACTTGATTGGAAGATCCAATCAAATAAACGGTATGTATAGTACGTATGAGGGTGTATAGGGTGGTTGTTCTTCTATACGATCCTCACAAATGGTATGTATAGTACGTATAGAGGAACAACCACCCTATACACCCTCATACGTACTATACATACCATTTAAAGAACAAAACCCTATACATGCACGCTTCGTAAAAGAGTTCCAGTATGGCTAGATTTCCTTAGGTCTATTGCAGTCCGAGCCCAACTAAGCCAGTTACTGAATAGACTAAGAAAATCAACCACTAGGAGGGGGTAGTGT